>JASFDH010000501.1:0-23164 GCA_036937195.1 Nidularia pulvinata
AGCAGCTTTTCGCTCTCATCTCATATGCAGCTCCTTGCTGATATTTCTTTTTTCCTGCATATTTAGGGCTTTTCCACCGCTTCTAGCCCATTCCCTCGTTTAGTTCTGCAGGTAGACGAAAGCTTGAAGAACAAACCTGTACTATTATTTAACGGAAGGCATTTAATGTGTCGATGTGTCCTTAAAGGTCAGTGCGCTTCATACGAGTGAATTGCCGTGACAGAACTGAATATTGTCTCATTTTCGGATACATTTGGGTGCTTAAAAGATGTCAATTGTAGCTATTGAGAAGCGATCCATGAATTTTCGACAACGGCTCGACTTCAATCACCTGCTTCTATTGCTCTCGTGGGTTACGTATATCTAGGAAGATAACCCAATCCTCCCGGCGAATATGTATTAGGATGCTGATTCTCTATATTCTGTCCCTGACCATATGATGAGATCGACAAACTTGATGAAGCCGGGTATTGTGCCTCTTGCTAGAACGTTTCTTCTCATAATTTTGCCGATGTCACTCTTGACCTGCAACTTACAGTGTATACTCTCAATCATCATTCTCAAGACAGTTCCGTGAAGAACAGCTTGACTTGAATAGTGCCACCTCGGTAGAACCTTTCCTTTTTGTCAACAATCCTGAATAGTCAAAATAAAGGTGCGGACCGTGGTTTATACGTCCCATCGTTATTTCGTCATTATCCCAACGAGCAAGGCAGACATAATTCCTTAGCTCAGTTGGTAGAGCACGTCATTAGCATCACCATATACTGGGTTACTACATCATGGCGAGGTCAGTCGTTGAAGTCGGCTAGAAAGAATGTTGATGTGGAGATACATCATTGCAAGTATCAATGTCATTAAATTGTTTCTACAGTATATTTTCGTGCTTCTGTTCATGCAGGAGGGCCATGAACATACACGAAATCGGTTACGAAAAGCATAAATTCGATTTCCTCCCCTAAGACTATAATCAAGCACTATTGAACCTACCGACACCATATAGCAACCTATTTATTGAGGTGCTCACACCGCAAAATTTCCCAGAACCCTTGTTTTGTGACAATCCTAGGAGGTAAATTGACTTCGAAAATGAATAACTTTTTGCCCATCACGCAACACGCATCACAATCTAGAGTGAACGCCTTTTCGGTGAACAATCGACTGAAATAATAGTAACTTTTTTTGGTCTGTTTCCAAGATGACAGGACTTATACATATTTCACTTTTACTCAACGTTTATAACTATTAGTTGCTACCGTAGTAATGAGTGATCCATGATTAAATACTTAAGCTTTTAAAAATACGCAGACCATTCCAAATGGTACTCAACAATCCTCTCTGTTTTAGGTTGCTATTGCTTCGATTCCACAAGAGCTTGATAAGACAATGTAAACGTGAAGGATGGCCTAGCGCCCGGAAAACGGAACAAAGTGTGCAACTGGGCTACAGCCATATAATCACATTCATACATACATCGACTCCTAGTTGAGACAACTTTAACATCTTCGAATGCACCAGTCATCGTCTTTACCTTCAAATCTGCCACTGCCGGCTCGTGGAATTGCCATCCATTCACAGCATATACCTTCTACACCACTGAAGCCTCACACCTCAGTGAATAGATCGTCTGCGCCGTGTGCCATGTCTTTATAATTAAGGGTATAAGCGAGTAGCATTCTATAAATCAGCCATCTACAAGCGCCCGCACAGATGTTCAGGACCGAAAAATGTTGTTTGGCGCCGAAGAAGGAATGTTGAGCGACGATCAGTTGGGGAATTTGTGTGATGCCCCAACCAGCTATTTTTAGAAACCGCTGTTCGCTGTTCTGCTTGGTGCACATGGGCCCTGCTCGTCGTGAATGCCGATGAGGACGTCTGGGTACAGAAAAACCGTTTCCGAAATTTTACACATGGTTCTTCTACTCTAATCTCACCCTGCCACTGTATGTCATACTGTGCTCCTGCGCTCCAACAAGACAGCTTCGCACTGTCATCCCCTGTGCCGTCTTTCTTCTCTGCTCTGCTCATTGTGATGAACAATCTTGAAGGGGTCTCAACAAACTGATTCACCCATCAGGTGACTAATGCGTTGGACGTGGAATGGTCCCTGATTGTCTCTAGTATTAGCTAGAGAAGGGGAGGACAATGCAAAGTTGTCTTGTTGGAGCTGGCATTGCAAGACTCTTCCATGCTATCGTACCCCGCACCCGCAACGGCGAACGCACACTCCGTCTCCACCATTTCGATATCCCTATCGATATCCCATATCTCGCCCAGCAAATCCCACCAGCCGTCCTCCACTTCAATGACGCTGTCTGCCTCAGCGCTTCGCACGCTCCATGCCCATGCTGTCCCTAATTACTGCCACCGCCCAGCTCAATGCTGTCAGGAGCAACTACGATGAAGCGTCGACGCCGATGACTCTGCTCCGCGTGACCCGGCACCCCGGCAGTGGGGCAACTCTATGGCGTCCCCGCAGGTGATCGCTGCCCACTGCCGTCCTGCCCCCTTGCTCGTATGAATTCCTTCCATCTATTTCAATGGTTTTCTCCAAGAGGATGTACATGTGCTCTCGGAATCGACGGGCAATTCGGCTGCAGTGCTAGGGCTGCACACCGTAAATACGGATGTCGTCAGGAACGAGCGATCTGATAATATTGGGATCATAAAAACAACTTCTACAATTTCTCCTCAACATCTAGTTCAAATCCATAAATAATTTGTAGAAGATAGCTCGCCGTTGTGGCAAGGGAGGCAAACACGGGTCGCCGTAACCGTATGCGGTACAGGGTAACGAATACTGGTAAATCGTGGACAAGGTCAGCACCTTTTGGCGAATTTCCTCACCCAACGCGGGTTCGGTCGATCTGGTCAAAGAGAATGTTGTTATTGATTCTACTTCCAAGGTTTGTGACAGAATTCCAAGATTTAGTCCCACGAAATTCAGATCGCGTTTTTTGTACGGGTGTATATTACGGTACGGACGGCATGCAGCCCTTAGCTGCACACAGCCGCGGATCCTCTGGATGCAGATGATCGTCGCTGCCCGAAAGGAATCGCATGACGAATTTCGACCACTACTGAATAATACCAGCGCACGACGGCTACTATCATTGGAGGACGGCACATGACGGCTGCTATCGTTAGAGGACAGCACGCTGCGAGGACTACTAAGCAGCACCCAACTATCGCTGGGACCCAAGGACCAGGATCAGGACATCGAGGAGTATGCCCCCACAAATTATCGACCTCCCACCCCCGTGTGCGCCGGCATCTGGGCGCGAGCGTACGCATGAAAGATGGGCCCCTACCCTTCCACACGAGCACGACGGACTGAATTCCATCCCCGGTCGCGAGCATGAGAGAGAGGACCCCGCCCACCCACGCGAGCACGACAATCCGAACCCCACTCCCATGGGCGAACATGAGCAACAGGACTTCGCCTGCCCCCGCCAGCACGACGGACCCAGTCCCACCGCTGTGAGCCAACACAACGGACCAAACCCCACCCTTGCACGCGCGCATGACAAACCGCACTCTACCCACGCCTCCGCCCCCGCCTCTGTGCACGAGCACAGACCAGACTCCGTCATGCACAAAGTAGAAGCTAGCACGCAGCACCTTCTCACCTCTGCCCTTGGCGCGCTGAAGATAATGCAGGCCCTCCCGGAGAAGAGCGACCCGCGGTATTCAGCATTGGCTTGGAGGTCGGTGCTGGATTCTGGTTCTTCCGCACTTTTGGCGTCCTCCAAGAACTCCGGCTCAGCTAGGCGTTCTGGTTCTTCGGGAGTTTCTGGTCATTCGGCGGGGACTGGTGCTTCGACAGGTTCTGGGTCATCGGCACCTTCTGGGTCGTCTGTGCCTCCTGGGTCATCCCCGCCCCCCAGTTTACCGGCGCCTTTAACGACCTCGCCCGTACCGCTACCTCGCTCTCCATTACGTCCGTCTTCCGCACTCACACACCCTGGCGGGAATGCAAGCTCCCCCGCACTCCTGGGCGGCACAACCGTCCCCACCCCTGCAGCCACACCAGCGCCCCCCTCCACTCCCTTCCCCCCACCCCCCCCCCCACCCCCCCGCCGCCCTCCCTTCCCCCCCCCCCCGCCTCCACCCCCGAGCGGCACGACGTTCCCCGCGCCGTCCGGCGGCACGGCACACAGCCGGATGTTCAAGCTCGTGCAGGCAATCGCGTTCGTCGCGGGGTGGTGGACGCGCGCCGCAGTCGGTGTCGAGGCGTACATCCGCGTATGTACGGAGGCGGACGACGACGTTCAACCTGAAGGTGTCGATAAAAAAGACCTCGAATCCGACGCAGCAGAGGAACGTGCACACGGCCACCACCCCGCGCACCACCACCTGCCCTCACACACACACGCACGCCACCACGCGCGCTCGGACAGTGCGGGCTCCATGACAAACCTGCACACCACAGAGTTCATCGTGCGCATCGCGCAAGATGCACCTGTGCCGTTGGGCGCGCGGGGGGTGCAGGACGCAGTGGAGGCCATTCTAGGTCAGGTAGTGGGGTTCGTTAATGGAAGCAAGGGCGACCGGTGGCGGGGTACGTGTGCTTCTCTCCTCCTACTAGTACCCACTTGCTTACCCTTCTCGATTGTACAGAAATCGCCTTCCTCGCGAAACAACAGTCCACGGAACAGAGGAAGCTCATATGGGACTTCGTGAACGATGCGTTCCTCGATGAATTAGTGCGCGCACACGAGCCGCAGCTTACTGCATTCCTCACTCGGCGTGCGAAGTGGGTGGAGCGGTGTTGGAGGAGGATGAGAGAGGGGATGGTGCGCATGCTGTTGGGGGGCAAGGATGGGAACAATGAGAGGGGAAGGGAGGGAGGACGGGATGGAGGCAGGGATAGAGATAGGTATCTCGGGCATTTGGAGGAGTTCGTGGAGGATCTAGGGCGTTTGCAAGAGGAGGAGCCCGGAGAAGAAAGGAGGAGGAGGCTGGTGTTCTGCGTCTGGCTTGCTGTGGTGTGTCTAAGCGTGCGTGCGAAGGCAGTGGATGAGCTAGAGGCCGCGTGGTTGTCTTCTTCCCAGAGTGACGACTGGAACGCAGACGAAGACGAGGAAGCATTTGAGGAAGAATATGCGGAACATGACATGGACCCCCTCGATGCGCAATACAAGCGCACGTCTGCACGTCCCACTTGCCCGCTCCTCCGTGTCATGCTGCATCTCGCGCGGTACGTCACCGCGGGCGTGACAGTCGTGAAGTACCTCCTCCGCCTGTCGTGCACGCAGATGAATTTATCTGTGCAGATCGCCACTGTGCCTTTGGCCTACCCTCCGCCACAATCCCCGCCCCCACAACAAATTCGAGAGCACAAGTACAATGAAGGCTTCTGCGCCCTTCTCTCTTCCGTCAGTGCGCCTCTCCCCCCAGAATATGCGCGCCCTGAGTTGGAGTCGCGCTGGTATGTGGCAAGGAGAGAGGGAGAGCAGGCAGAGTGCGTGCATGCTCCAATGCGGCTAGCGCTGTTCTACGCCGCGAACCCATGTGCGGGGCCTATCAACGGCGTCATTGGCCTCTCACGCCGCGCGTGCTGGGCATGTGAGCGTTTCCTCAAGTGCGTCAAGTCTTTCCTTTCATGCCGTTTGCAAGCAAAAATTGAACTGAGTTAATTTCATTCCTTCTTTTTACCTACATACCTTCTTCGGTTTATTTTCGTTGTTGTTTTTGTTTTTGTTGGGAATGCTAGGCTCCTGCAATACGACATGGGAAAATACTCCGATACCGGGCCACCCCTCGTCCTCCTGTACGCCAGTACCGCGCGGCAAGCCACCGACTGCTCCTGGCTCTTCCCGGACGTGCCTCCGCCAGAGGAGTGCCCACCCGACCCCGCATCTCACACGGATGCCACGCTATCCCACCCGGAGACAGACACATGTACGCTCTCAGCGGAGGGCAGGCTACAGCTGGAGAAGAGGCTATGGATCGTCGAGCAGGCGCTGGTGAAGGCGTTGTGTCTTGATGTGGAGTGGATAGCCAAAGGGCGGTTTCTGCCTTTGCACAGGGAGGAAGGGGAGGAAGGGGGGGACAAGGTAGAAGTGGAGGAGATTGAGCAGTCGCGCTCTCCCGGTCATTCGCTGTCTCAGGAAGAAGAAAGAGTAGCAACCCCTCTCGCACACCACTCCCCGGCACTTTTCCAGCATTCTGCGAGCGGCATACTCCATAAGCGCGAACAGGCAGGTCGGAATTCCCTCCGCGTGCTGCTCCCCGCCCTGGTGCGGCACTCGTCTGCTCCTCCTCCCCCATCAAGAAGTGCACCTACCCCGTGCATGTTAACGCGCAATGCCAGTACGCCGTACCTCCAGTCTGGTTACCATTACATGAGACCGGCGGAGACACCACGGACTCTGAAGGTGCTTGAGGACCAGTTGAGGCAGTTCGGTGCGCTGGAGGAGCCGATACAGTTTTTTTGAAGATACGCATGGGGAAGAGGGAGGGAGGGAATGGGGTGCATGTTGCCGGTGGTGGTGGATGGGGGCTTAACAGTCCTAGCATGTAGCGGGAGAGGCGATGGGCGTACTCATGCGTATTGTGGATGTTCTGTCCATGGGGACTACTTCTCGCTCTTATCTCATATACAGCTCCTTGCTGATGTTTCTTCTTTCCTCCATGTTTAGGCTTTTCCGTTGCTTCTGGCCCATTCCCTGGTTCAGTTCTCCAGGTGGACGAAAGCTTGAAGAACAAACTTGTACTATTATTTAACAGAAGGCACTTAATGTGTGGATGGGTCCCTGAAGGTCAGCGCGCTTCATGTGAAAGTGAATTGCCGTGACATAACTGACATTGTCTTATTTTCGGACACATTTAGGTGCTTAAAAGATGTCAATATAACTACTGAGAAGCGGTCCATGAGTGTTCGACGACGGGTCGGTTTCAATCATCCGCTTCTATTGCTCTCGTGGATTACGTACATCCTGGAAGATGACCTAGTCCTCCCGGCGAATATGTATTAGGATGCTGATTCTCTATATTCTGTCCCTGACCATATGATGAGATCGACGAACTTAATGAAGCCGGATATTGTGCCTCTTGCCAGAACATTTCTTCTCATAATTTTGCCGATATCACACTTGACTTACACCTTACAGAGTATACCCTCAATCATGATTCTCAAGATGATATCAGTGAAAAACAGCTTGACTTGAATAATGCGACCTCAGTAGAACCTTTCCTTTTTATCAACAATCTGCAAGACTCCCGAATCGTCAAAATAAAGGTGCGGACTGTGGTTAATATGTCCTATCGTTATCCCGTCATTTTCTCAACAAGTAAGGCAGTCATAACTCCTTAGCTCAGTTTGTAGAGTGTGTCACTAATATCGCCATATACTGGGCTACTATTTCAATGACGAAGCAAGTCGTTGAAGCCGGCTAGAAAGAATGCTGATGTGGAGGTACATCGTTACAGGTATCAATATGTCATTAAAGTGTTTTTGTAGTAAATATCCGTGCTTTCGTTCATGATAGGAGGGCCATGAACATACACGAAATCAGTTTTAAAAAAGCATAAATCCCCCTGGGACTATAACCAGGCATTATTGAACCCACAGACACCATATAGCAAGCTATTTTTTTTTTCCGGATTAGTCTCTGTTGTGGCGTACCATATGTCTAGAGAGCTATTAGCTATACCGTACTAGCTAGTCTAGTTGACTGATAAACTAAAGTGTTTGACTGTGACATGCTGAGGGGCCGCTGAGGCGTGTCCCCGGAGCTATAGAAGCTCGTAAACTAAGGGAGTTAGGGTTAGGGTAACTAAGGGGGTTAGGGTTGGGTGTCTACTAAAGGCTGAGGGTCTAAGGCGGTGGTGAAACTATGGTGTGGGCTGGGCTTCTTCGTCTAGTGGGTTTGGAATGTCCCTAAAGACTGCGGAGGCAGTCTGTAGCAGCTACGTAGCATATGATGTTTTTGTGAAACGTTGTTGTAGATAGTAAGCCTTTGAGGCTCCTGGCTGGGCGTCCTAGGGGGTGAAGAAAGGTGTTACGTGGAGTGTCGTAGGCTATAGCAAGCTATTTATTGAGGTGCTCACACCGCAAAATCTCCCAGAACCCTTGTTTTGCCACAATCCCCGGAGGTAAATTGCTTTTGAAATTGAATAACTTTTTGCCCATCACACAATACGCATCACAATCTAGAGTGAGCACCCTTCAGATGAAAAATCGGTTGAAATATTAAAGTGACTTTTTTGGTCTGTTTCAGAGATGACAGGATTTGTACTTCGCTTTTACTCAACGTTTATAACTATTAGTTCTACTGTGGTAATAAGTGATTCATGGTTAAAAACTTAAGCTTTGAAAAGTAATCAGACTGTTCCAAAAGGTACTCGATATGCCTCTGTTTTAGGTCACTATTGCTTCGATTCCAGAAGAGCTTGACAAGACAATTCAAGTGCGAAAGATGACTCGGCGCCCGGAAAACAAAAGGGAACAAAGTGTGCAACTGAGGCTGCAGCCAAACAATCACAATTATACATACATCGCCTCCTAGTCGAGACAACTTTAACCGTATGTCACCACACCTTCAAATGCACCAGCTATCGCCTTCACCTTCAAATATGCTACTGCCGGCTCGTGGAATTACCATCCATTCATCACATACGCCTTCTACATCACTGAAGCCTCGCATCTCAGCGAATAGATCGTCTGCGCCGTGTGCCACGTCTTGATAATTAGAGGTAGCATTCTATAAGTCAGCCATCCACAAGCTGCCTAGCCATAGGATGGAAGAAATCGAGTAATCCATCACTTATTGGACATGATGTTGAATGTCCTCTGCGCTGCAGGAATAACCGGCTCGACTGGCATTCCCAATGGCGCGCGAATCAACCTGCACTTGGATTTGGAGATTCAGATATGCTTTCACCTCGAGAAGCAGACGAAATGTGGAACAACAACCTACCTATCTATGCGCTCCCCACAAAACTTATTATAGCAACACTCCTTTACGCTCACTGGTCTAATCCCCAACTGTGGTATATCTTTACAATCAAAGGTTCCCGCAAGCTCTACTTCAAGAGCATTATTTCTCGGACCTTGCGGCGGTGGAGGTGCATAGCCCTGGGTAACCTGGGGCTGTGGTCAAGGGTTACAGCACTTACGAGCGACTTTTCTCCAAGGCTCAAAACATACATGTTATACCCTCGGAACAATCCCATTGATCTGACTTTACGCAAACCGCAAGCCTGGATATTTGAACGCAACCTTTTCTTCTCATCAAGTCTCGCGTGCTTCATTTTCTCTCCCTAACAATTCTGTTTGACTATCCGAAACTCTTTAAGGAGGCCCTTCTAGTGTTCATGTATCTAGAGGTCAAACATTTCGAGCACTTGTCTGTTACTTGCACTGCCGGAAAGGACCATGTTTTGCATATTGAACCGTTCTACTGTTTTCTTAATGATGTTCCTACTGTACGTACTCTAGAGGCCGACAGTATTCTCCCGAACGCTGTTTCCTGGAACTTTTTGTCAACCAGTTTCGGCTACGCCTGCCAAAAGGTGCTCCAGAAGGTTGTCTGACGAACATTCTTCCCACTTTCACGAACTTGACAGTCCTTTCAACCCAGAAATGGTTTCCCAGAGTGTCCACATGGATCCAGACGCCATCACTCCAGCGAATCTGCTTCATCTGAAGTTAGGATTTTCTTATAGCGTCGATTTCATGCACCGAAATCTTGCGGCTGTACCTCTAAAGTTCGAGACTCCCAAGCTTGCGTCACTTACCATAGAGTGTCATTGTGGAAACGATGTCGCAGATTTATTTTTTTCCCTCAGTTCATTGCCAATACTCGGGTCTGGGTGGCCACATCTTCGTCAGGTATCTTTCTTGCACGTCACAGGTCCCTGCGAGGAGATACTGCTGAAAAATCAGAAATCTGGACCCTTCCCATTTATCTAATCCATTCGAACACGTCGAGCACATCGCTTTCATTGACTCTGATCGGACAAATGAGATGCTTACGCATATTTTCTCACATCCTGCCTATCCTACTGCGCGTTTTCCCCATGCGCGTACCTTCACCGTTGGGTATGCTAGATTAGTGCCAGAAACCATGCTGGAAATTTTGAAACTGCGGATAGTTTCTTCTTGCGCTCTTACACAGCTCAGCATCTTCCCCGCAGCCTGGAGCCAGCTCCACGGCGCGTTTAAAGCTGATCCTGATGTTGAATCTTTCACTGCAAACTTTTGAACGTGATGACTTTGTGAGAAGGGTGCGATTCCCATACCAACTGCTGGGTGAAGAGTAACGGTGATTCAGACACTCGCCTACTTGTCAATGACCAATTGCCCCCTTTCATATCCTCGTTCGTTCAAAGTAAAGACGACATTGTCGATGTTTTGTTACCCTTCAAGCAGGTATTTTTGTTGTTGTTCTCAATAAAGAAGTCGATGTGAATTTTGCTAGTTTGCCGCTAGGGCAAGACCAGAACCACTCCCTCGTACTGGTAAGAACGCCAAAAATTGTGGAAATAAAATAAAATAAATAACGCACCCAAGGAGGGCAGATATTATACACTACTCAAAGTTAAACGCCTTCTACAACCACATCATCGCGTTCACCGCTGTTACTGCTGAATGAAATCCTCGAAACTTTTGTTGTGTGACTCTCAACTCCACGCACAAGGCCGAACGATACCCTAGCAATAATCAATGTGGTTGCAATACCCTGATGATCATTCAAAACCAATCCTAATAGGATATACACAGAACGGAAGTCTCACAGTGATAGGCGATAAGAGAGCCTCGCTATAAGCTATATATTTTGCAAGCTTGCTGGACGATATTATAATGACATAGACCAACAGCACAACCGAGTACAGTGCTGAAGATTCCACAACTGTCTCGATTACGGCCATATAAATGCGACCATCAAAATAGCGGCCCTGTTTGACGATGCGTAATATAATCAGTAAAGTCGACGCCAAGGTGGTCAGAAGGGATAGAGCAAGCGCCGTGTCTCCGACGTCATCGAGTACTCGGTCTTTTTTGGCGGAAACGACTCCTCCTGAAAGGGTTATGATGCTGATTATGGTAACATAGAGCCATAATCCTGTTGAGAAATCAAAGTTAAAAAATGTACAATGTGAAGACATTAGCGTTATACCTGTCTGTGCGAGGATAGAAAGTAGAGGCACAAACACGACTCTCCAGTCCCAGTCCCACATCACCCAGCACCTCCACACCTATACAGTGAGAGATTCGACAGTCAGAGTTCTATGAGCGCACGAGTAGGACAAGTCTCACTAGAACACAATCTGCCAACGTAATGCCCGCAGGGCACAAAAGCGACGAGATGATACTCAGGCCTTTCGGCAGCGGCCCGTTGATATAATTGAGAAATGATTCCGTGCTAGTGGCATGAATCACAAATGCCTCCCTCTTGAAGCGCCATTCTATCGCGAGATGTGTGATCTCGAAGATGTACAACAAAAGCACGACTAAAAGCATCCATTTCTTCCTTCGGAGAGGCTGGGGTTGTTTCTGAACTAGATACAAATTACGATAAGTATGAGAGCATGATGGGCAGTTGAGGAAGTTACTGACTGAGGCCGTATACAGCTGCTACGAATATAGTGGTGTATATCCCTGGGCTGGATTTCAACAACTGGAGGACACTTGTCAAAGGCAATGAGCGCACCGGCCATCAAAGATTCAATTATGAGTGGTTCTAGTGCGGTCTCACGAGCTTGGAGTGCAGCAACCTCAGACATCATGAAAAACTGGGGGATCTCGTTTGAGGTCAGTTTGAGGTTATATACGAATATTCAGTGACAGCACGGCCGCAGGCATCTGGCTGTTCATTCTTATCAGCACCACACATAATATATAGTCGACGACGATGCCGTACCTATACTTGTGATTATTTGCACATGCCTATGCTGTCGACTTATAGAACGGCAAGATTTGAATCAGTTTAATGCAAAGCTATCCTTAGTGCCAGTGGAAATTCATACAGAGTAGAACCTAGTAAGTCGCCAGATGCCAATCAATGTTCATCGGAAACGCATAGTGGAGATTGCAAATAGATCATTACAGCGTTTCACCCCTCCTTCGCACACGTGAATGATATCCTCGATTTTTAGCTTAACTTCAAATTATTATGATTTCTGAGTTGTTACTATTGTTCCATGGCATCTTGGGTATGTGTATGCCAATTTTCAGAATATGATTCAAAGCAGAAGGTCCTCACCTCCGTGAACAAACTAGAGACTCATTTTGTATCGAAATCAATCCTTCGCACACCTGGTCATAACTCAATGATGGCGGATGGGAAAGTTTTGATCGTGCCGTTTCGCCACTTTTGAACTCCAATTTCCAATTTTATATTTCTTTTGCAATCAGCTTTGTCCAGATCCTGAGAAAACTTTGCAGAATTATGTCTAAGATAGTTTTATTTGCGATATAAATTTTCGATAACATAAAATATGCTTGCTCGAATGGTAGTTTAGCAACTAATCCACGCAAATGTCCGATTTTGCATAGTGATGGAACTCTCTTGAAATAAGCAATGGGCAGATTTCTCTAAGATTTACTTTGCATGTAGATACCATATATGCGAGTATGTGTGCAAAATATCTAAACCTTTGGATAGAAACTGAGGGAGTAATCGGCAAGTGTGTGAAGGACTGATGCGTGCGCGAAGGACGGGTGAAACATTGTATTACACTCACTTTACACTGACTGATGATTGCCAGATTACCACCGGTTCGACTGTACTAGCATGACAACGCAGCAGTAAAAAAGGATCATGCTTCATAAGCATGGCCGATACGCTGGATCTCGTATGCGCATTCTTCTGACAGTATCGGAGTGCAGTGAGCTAAATCGTCCTCTGAAGGGCCACGTATTTATATCTTTCACGCGCAACGAGGGCTTACAAGATGCTCATGGAGAACTGTAAGCAGAACTCACCATAGTACTAGACCAGTGAAACGGACAAAGCCCAGATCATCTGCTGTTGTCCGCATATCCAGCATATCCTTTCTCACCGCTCTTCACCTTCAGAAGAGAAAAGATATGTATATAAATCGTCGGTGATAGAGATAAACGTTAAGCCATCATACTGGCAAGCGTACACCCAGGGTAAGTTCACCTGGACAACAAAACAGTGCCCAAGCTGCATGTACCAAGATAAATGCTCAAAATGTTACCTAAATTCTAATCACGCAAATAAACCGGAGATGCACATTTACTCATTAATCCCATTCTAACAACGCCAGAATAGTGTTTATGGAGTGAGTATTGGTCGAAAAGTTAAGAGGTAGGAAGATGCATGTTATGGGAAAATTCTCGCCAGAAACCTCACCTGAATAAGTTTATCCAGAAACTAAGAAATTTTGATCACCGAAAGATGGCCGACTGCCGGATATCCAGGCACGACACAATGCAAGTCGCTGGTGTCAATGACCTCACACTTATAGATGTTTTTAGGGATAAAACTATCCAGAAACCCCCCCTTCCAAGAGAAGCCCCAAGGGTTCTGAATAGGTTGGTGGGAAAGGAGGGTTTCCCTTTTCAGTCCCTCGTCGGCACGCTGTCGGCAGGTACCTTGAGGTTGAAAGTCCGATCGCGAGCGTCCTTGGTGGATCCCATGAAAATTTCTCGCTCATTCACAAGCATTGGTGGTGTTGACACCAGCGTGCATCGCGACACCGTGACCTGTTACCTCCTGCTTCCTGGCTGTGTCCAGCACCGATGGCAAAGCACACATGCAGCACCTGTTCTTCACATTTACCTGGCCATTCGTCATTGTGATTTCTACTGTACGTACTGATATTGAACTGCTTTTTTACATGAAATTAGGAGATATGGGAATCTAGCATGTTGTTGAAAGTTGAACATTTGATGGTTCGCAAAGGTAACAAAGTGAGTCAAGTGACCGGCAGCTTGGGCTGGCGGGAGCTCGGCACAGAGGTGAAACTCCGACCACCAGGTTTCTGATAACAGGTGCAAATATAACCTGATCAGGTCATGTACGGGGATTTCTTTCCATCATGTCGAGAACCCTCGGTTTTTCTTAGAAGGGGGGGTTTCTGGATAGTTTTATCCTGTTTTTAGTGTCCGGTCGTGTTCGTTTTACTTATGAAGCACAGCCCTGGGCAATGGGCCATGCCGCTTGTCGGCCCTATCTGTGTTATTGTAAAGGAGCACTGGACGGAAGGGTTAAAAACGCACGTTTGGCAGTTTGGACCAGCTGAGACTCCTCGACCTTCGATGCCTGTAGCGACTACGTACCTAACTTTAACGCACGTGCCTTGCTGATGACAGGGTTTACACTTCCCATTTCCATTAGTTTATGATGTGCTCATTGATGGAATGTCAATGCAAGATCTCGCACGAGGATGTAACAGAAAGCAATAAATAATATCTACCTTCAAGGAGATTTCTTGAGTCTTAGGCGTTCGGTTGATACGACATCAAGGCATAAGATGGGGGACGCAAGTGCATATAGCGTAGGAAGTAAGTCGACGTAAGAAGAGCTGTGGCATAACGCATAATAAGGATGTCGGCAACACCGCCGCCAGCCCATCCTCCGACGTGACTGTTCCTCCGATGCACGTCTCCTCCTCCTCCTCCCCTCCAGCCACCAGCAGCAGCAGAATTTTGGCGCGGTTTTGCTTACACCTTGAAGCCGCGCGACTTTCGGCGACCACGACCTTGCTCGAACTGGAATCGACGAGTGGTAAGTAAAAGAGTAGAATATGAAAGGGGACAAACACACCTTGCGACCCTTCGAAACGGTGTAGGGCTTCTTGTTCTTGTGAGGGCCCATACCGAAGTGCTTGTTAGCCTCACGGGCGGTCCTTACACCACGAAGCAAGACCGTGTTCGAGCCAACGGGCGAACGGAGCGCGAGCTGGTCGAGGGTGAGTGCTTCACCGCCGGCGTTGAGGATACGTTCCTTAGCGGCGCGGGTGAAGCGCAGGGCGGCGATGGTCATCTTGGGGATCTCGACGAGGCGGATGTCATCAGTGACAGTGCCGACTTGAACGATGATTTTTGAGGAAAGGTCGGCGGCGTTGGCGGTCTCTTTTACGATGCGGGAGAGGGAGAGAGGGGGGCGGTTGATCTTGGAGAGGAAGAGGCGGCGCAGGATCACCTGTGACAAAAAAGTTCCGGTAAGTGGATTTATCGAGAGCGCGGGGAAGTAAAATGGACCTTGTTGAAGCTGGCATCCGTACGACGGGCGAGGAAGCGGTACAGCTAACGAAAAAATGGCAGGTCAGTCGATTTGTAGATTTGCGCCAAGTTTTGTGGACACACCTTCACGAGAAGAAGCAGATACGGATCCTCGCTCTTAGGGGCGGTGCGGTTGCCCTTCTTGACGTGGTGGGCGGTGATGTCGATACCCTACGGCGCAGTGTCAGTATAACGGGGCCTCCTCACTGCCAGCGACGTCGACGAGCTCACCATCTTGGTTCTTGCCGGAATATGTGTTTGGAGTTGTTGTCCTGCTCACAGGAGGCTTGATGAACTGTGCAGTCTTTTATTTGAGTTCGGGCTCCGCTCGAATGTGATTTCGGCTCTTTGCTGCATCCACGATGTGCGCTGCTGCTGCAACGCTGCTACGGTGTATCTACGATAATACTTGTGTTTCTACTGTGCATCTGCGGACTCAGAAGCTTCCACAGGACGAGAAATATGTGTTTATGAGCGAGAAGGAGGCGCTAAATGCCGGTAAGTTAAGCGCTCGCGGGCTTGAAATTAGGAAGGTACTCCAAATAGCCGACAACACCTTCTGAACTGTAACCACCATGGTGAGTCCATGCCCGTCTTGTGTCCCGGTAACGCCCAAATGCTGACCTCGCCATTTCTCCAGTACGGTGAATCTACTTCCACAGCCGCTGTCGACCCGTACTCCGATGCGTACACAGCACCTCCCGCGCCCGCTCCCGCAGAGCGTGACGCAGCCCCTCCACGCGGCAGGTCTCGCTCCCGCAGCCCAGGCGCTCGCAGCCCGGGAGGTGGCGGAGGAGGAGGATACCGTAGTCCATACCGCCGCCGCTCGCCCCCTGCCCCGCGCAGGCCACCCCATGCCCCCATTGTCCGTTGAATACCACCCCTCTCGTTGTGCATGTGTATACTTACAAGTCCCAGCAGGCACCCAATCCCTCCAACGTGCTCGGGGTGTTCGGCCTAAGCATCCGCACTCAGGAGCGCGATCTGGACGAGGAGTTTAGCCGCTTCGGGCGCGTTGAAAAGGTGACGATTGTCTATGATCAAAGGGTCGGTGTCCTTGCTATCACCCCAGGCTTTATCGTACGCTAACCTTGCACAGCAGTCCGACCGTTCGCGTGGATTTGGGTTCATTAAGATGTCGACGGTGGAGGAGGCCACACGCTGCATCCAGGAGCTCAACGGTGTCGTAAGTCTCTTATTATGTTCGTTCAATCTCACATCTCACCCGTATGTCATCATAGGATCTCAACGGTCGCCGCATCCGTGTTGACTACTCTGTGACTGATCGCCCGCACGCTCCCACTCCGGGCGAGTATATGGGCCACCGCCGTTCTGGTGGCGGTCGAGACTCCTACCATGGCGGCGGCGGCGGCGGCGGTGGACGTGACTCCTACAGGGACTCATACCGCGACTCATACCGTGACCGAGACTCTCGCCGCGGTGGTGACCGTGACAAGGACCGCGACCCTTATGGCCGGGACAGCCGAGACTGGCGCGACCGCCGCAGCCCGCCTCCTTCCCGCGGTGGGCGCTACTCTCCGGAGTACCGTCGTCGCAGGAGCTACTCCCGCAGCCCACCCAGAGGCAGCAGCCCCGCCCGTGCACCACGGGAATACGATGCTCCCGCCGGCAACGGCGCCTCCGACGCCCGCTGGTAAACGGAGGCTTCGCTATCGCGGTATGGGTTTCCCCGTCGTTGTGTGCCTGACATTTGCACTTGTTATTATCGATTGTTGGCTATTTTCTACATGCTCCCCGTCCCGTACCCCCTGCCCAGGTGTTGCGTATGATCAAAGGCGCCGCAGCGGAAGAAGAGATTGTGATGAAGTTTTCTATAATGGATCACTCAAGTTTCGTTGAAGAGTGTTGTCGTTCATTGGTCGGTATGGCGGTTGGTGGCCTCCCCCGTGCCTCAAGTTTTTCCCTCATGCTCTCCTCTCTCCTCCAAAATTTTGTTGTCTACATGCCTCTCTCTCCTCTCTCTGTTGCGTTGAAGATGAAGAAAGAACATCTCTCGGACCCCTCCGTAATATCAATAGCCCAAAATTTTTTCAAGTTATCAACTTCCGTCCTTCCCTAGTACTCGTCGCTACCCTTCTTGAATGTTGCAAGTTCCAAGTACAGCCTCACCTCTCCAGGTCTATGCCGTAATCAAAAGATCAAACTCATAGCATAGCGCGCTTAGCTAGCTGCTCCCGCAAGACTTCCTCCTAAGGGAGCTCAGGAGTCCGCGTAAGGTAGGTGGGTGGGCGTCTCTTGTTCATTGCCGCTCGTTCTATGCCTCCTATTCGTCTTCGGCCAGCATGGGACAGGATGGGCAAGGGCACAAGTCAGGAATGGGCGTGAAGACGCAGAACTGCGACAGCCACAGCCGCACATCTGACGGCATCAGCACATCACTCCATCCGTCCCATCATCGTCATCAGCGCGTCCATGGGAAAGAAAGACAGGCGTACCTAGTTATCATTGGTCCTCCGGGTTCGGGGCAGCATTGCTGTATCGATGTGTGCCCCCTTCGTCCAGCCGCTGGTCGGTAGGCGCTGTTGTTCTTCGGGCTTGCTGTTGTTTAAATTCTTAATGTGCTTGTTCGCTCTGACTGCTTGCCGCACACTCTGCCCTTTTTGTCCAAGTTCACAGAACTTATTTGAAGAACCAGAAACTTCGAGACGGGGAAGCACCTACTGATACCACGCCAAGCGCTACTTATCGGGCACCGCAGATCTTTCGGGCGCCAATGGTCTTGACATAGCAGCGGTTGTGGGCATACTTATTCTTCTTTCCGCAGCTCGTTTGTCTCGAGGTGGTCGTCTGTCCTGGCGTCTATCCAACTCTATCTCTAAGCAACATGTTCTCCTCGAGGCTTCATTTTCGTTAGGAATGTTGGTGAGTTCCTTACGTCTGCTTATTTGAGAATCGATGCCGTTGTTCGTGCTTCGTTTTGTGCGGCTTCGGATTGATTGCTGTCATGGGGGAGTCTTTGTGTTCGTTCCTTTGGAATTGTGGCGGTCCACGTGTGTATCTAGATCGGGTAGACGAAAATAAAAAGCGATGTGATGTTAATGTGATTAGCACAGGTGAACTTAGTAGAGTGAACAGGTTTTTGACCTTTTCAAAGCCCCCACCTCCGTGTTAAACTTCCAAAATTTTACAAGGAAAGGGAGTACTAGCGCCCAAATTCCTTTTAGCCGACTTGAATGATTGACTTAGTTATCACACTGATTCACAATAGTCTCAGTGTCATCTTACAATGCTACTAACTGAGCTAAGGAGTTGTAATTTCCATTGCATTACCTATATAAACAATTTCAATATTTAGTTGTGTCTTCAGATGTACCCCCCCCCACTACAGTGGACCTGTAGAGCTTTCCCCATTTCTTTCGTTAGAAACGCATAGAGCAACGAATCCTTGAAAAATACTGGTACGTAAACCTGAGCTGCATTTCCGGATGCATAGGATATGAATAGGATTCTTGGTGCTGCCAAACGTTTAAAATACTTAAGTACTATGAAAGGATAGCATATGAATACCGCCATAATTAAGTACTTGCAGTATACCGGACTAGTACCGGCAAAGAGCCATTTTGAAGCGGTGATATATAATCTTTGTCATTTCAGAAAAGATACTGATCATGATGCGCCCACTCTTCAAATTGAACGCTCACGCGTCCTATTGACGTCGGCAAAGTCTGCTCCGGCTACACTGGGCTACAGTGTTATTTAAAGTCACCCACAAACATGACTTGACTCACAACACCAGTCTTTGCCCCTCTGCTCGTCTTCGCCGCAATATTTCCGATGTACTCCTATACTTTAATTGCGTTGGGATTCCTGTTCTTCCTCCAAAGATGGTTTTTTCCCTCGCGACCAAGAGGACTTCGCCTCCCACCTGGTCCTAAACCTCATTTCCTTCTCGGAAACCTCCATGATCTACCCAAAGGCGGCGAGGAATGGATAAAATATCGGGATATGGGCCGTACGTTAGGTGAGTAAAGGATGCTTACTTGGAGACGGGTTTTCATCGTGTCTACTTTACTGCTTCCCAGGCTCTGACATCGTGTACTTAAACATCTTCGGGAAATCCATCATGACCATCAATTCCCTTCGCGTTGCCAATGATTTGTTAGACAAGAAGGGGTCGATTTATTCTAGTCGGCCACGGCTCCCTTATCTCAGAGAGTTGTGCGTGATTTCTTGCTACCCGGCTTTAAGATGTGATAACCATTTACTTGTTTGCCCGTTTTACATACAGAGCCGGCTGGAATTGGAGTCTCGTGCTGATGGACTATGGGCGCTCCTTCCAAGTGCATCGCCGAATCGTTCAACAGCACTTTCAGCAACATGTAGTAACCAGCACATACGAACCCGTGCTGGAGAAAGACGTCAGGGGATTTTTAGAAAATTTATTGAAGACGCCTGATCGATTCGTAAGCCACTTGAAGAAGTAAGTCTAAATTCCTTTCATTATTCAAGGGCTTTTCAGTCTTACTAGTTAACATACCAGTATGGCTGGCGGATTTATTCTGAAGACGACTTACGGTTATCAACTGCAGCCAGATAATGATGAATACATTCTTCTCGTTGAAGAATTACGGGATCGAAGCCTGGGTGTTCCAGGGGGCATGCTCGTTGATTCTATACCGATACGTGCGCCTTTTTTCTTAAGCCTTTCAAATTATTCCTTTTTGAAGTAGGCCATCATTTGCCATTGTTTCAGTGAAATATCTCCCCGAATGGTTCCCCTTTGCTACATTTCACCAACGCGGTATGTAAAGCCCAACGACATCACTTATTTGCAGTGAATAACAAGATTACTGTCTATCAGCGCGTTGGAGTCGGGAGCAATCAGACAAAATGAGGAAGGGACCCTTCGATATGGTGAAACAACAAATGGTAATTCCACATATGGGTAGCCCGATGACTTGCTTGATCAAATTTTATAGGCGGCTGGGACTGCTCCTTCATCGATGACAACTACTCTGCTTGAGTCTGATTTTTCCAGTGATGGTTTCGATCGAGAGGAAATCATCATGAATTGCACTGGGGTCGTTTATAGTGGTATGTCTGGTTATTTCTTCCATTATTATCGCCAGACTTAAAGTACGCGACTTCCTCAGCGGGTGCGGATACGGTATGTCCTTTTCCGACACGCAAGGTCTCGTTTGAATTTGATATATATCACAGACGGTTACGACTTTGACCACTTTCTTCCTCGCCATGATGAGGTCTCCCGCGGTGCAGGCGAAGGCACAATTGGAGCTTGACATGATCATAGGGAGGGATCGTCTACCGTCGTTCGCAGACCGAAAATCACTACCATACATAAACGCAATCGTCAAGGAAGTAATGCGTTGGCAGCCAATCACACGCTTAGGTGCGATATTTTCTATCACTTAAGCATCTGATTTTTTGATCTTAATGTGATTGAGATATTAGGTGTCCCACATTGTACCCTGGAGGACGACATTTATAATGGGATGTTTATTCCAAAAGGCACAGTTGTATTCTCCAATATATGGTATTTGAGTCCTTCCTCGAGCTCTGAATCTAGTGACGAATACTGAAATGTTTTTGATTTATAGGGCAATGCTGCGAGACCCAGAACTATACGAGAATCCTGATTCATTTATCCCGGAGAGATTCATGCCTGAAAATTCAGAACAGCCTGTTGCACTCGACCCCGCAGCTGCGTTTTTTGGTTTCGGTCGAAGGTATTATTAACTGAATAAATGACGGTCAACCAAAATATTGACAAATAATCTCATAGAATATGTCCGGGACGCTACCTTGCCGACAGCTCCATATGGATTTCTATAGCTTCAGTCCTTCATCTATACTCTATCTCTAAAGTGAGAGATGCTAATGGCAAGGACATCGAAGAAGATGTAAAGTTCACCTCCGGGGTTGTCAAGTCAGTATTATGTTTTATTCTTTACTAAATTTGTGCATTAATTGTTTTACCTATTCATTTAATTATTATACAGCGTCCCAACACCTTTTCAATGTTCAATCTTGCCGCGATTTCCTGAAGTCGCGGATCTTCTTGATGTGTCGAGTTCAGATTGATGAAGAAAGAAGAGAAATATTTACATAATAAATTATATGTGCAACAGAGTATCGTGCTACTCCACAAACTCTATGTGAAGCATTTTTTGACACACTTTCTTACGGCCCAACACTCCAGTTAAACTTCTACTCAATACTCGAGTAATATCCCGGAGTGTGCTGCAGTGTACTGAGAGAAATGATATATCTTCAGAGAAGCGGACGGAAATATTTTGCCTTCTCAAGCTACATTTTAGTATCATACTTCGAGTCCTGCACTGCAGATTTTCGAAGCGCTGGTAATTAGAAAGTGGGATAGCTTTGCCAACTATTGTTTAGCCCTCGCAGAGAGATCTTTTTGCGGCCCGCTAGCGCCGGATCAGAGAGAGATTCCCCACGCTTGGACAGCTGTCCGTTTTTGGAAGACCAAAAGTTTTGCACCTGATCGCTGCTGCGTCTATTCCCTCTCTGATACCCTATTATGCCCCGGATACGAAAGAGTAAGAATTTATATCATTTTTTGAGGTCTGAAATAACGGCTAATCATTGCTCTACTCCTGTCAGAAACCAGCAACCGGCTCAAGACCAATGACCGCGCAAAGGTCCTGAAGAAGGTGAAGGAGACTAAGAGGAAGAAGGTCAAGGCGGCGAAAAAGAACCCTCAGTGGAAGTCAAGTAGGCCAATTTTATTAGTTCATAATTTTCGTACCAATAATCATGGTCTGCAGAGCATAAGAAGGATCCTGGCATCCCTAATGACTTCCCGTACAAGGATCAACTCTTAGCTGAGGTCGCTGAGCAGCGTCGTATAGTGCGTACACTTTGAATGTTTTGACCGGCATTACGCCTAACCTAGAACGTGATACACAGGCTGCAGAAGAAAAACAACGCCGGAAGGACGAGAAAAAGGGCGGGCAACCTAAGCAACAAAAACCGGATGACGAGGATGAGTCTGGCTCCGGATCCGAAGTTGAAGAAGTCGAAGACATCGCCGAAGTCCCCCTCCCGAAAGGATTGAACGTTGGTATCGACGGTATCGCCAGCCTGAGCGCTAGGCTGATGAAGGGCACAGCACGAACTCGCGAGATGGTTCCAGTCGTGGAAGAGGAGGAGGAAGAAGTTCCAGTGCTGATCAACCGTGACCTTCCTACCCTTCAGTCGGTGCTAGACGCTGCGGATGTGGTAATAGAGGTTCTAGATGCGAGGGATCCGCTGGCGTTTAGGAGCAAGCATGTGGAGGAACTGGCTGCGAAGAAGATTATCTTCGTCTTAAATAAGATCGGTGCGTGCTCTTGTTTCTCCCTCATCATTCCCATCTTCATGTTGTTGCCACTTTCTTTCTTCAGATGCATGCCCGCGCGAGGCCCTCATATCATGGAGCGCCCAGCTGCGCACAGAACACCCGACATTCCTCTTCCGCTCAGCCTCCGCATTCCTACCTGCCGGACCTGTTCAGATTGACCCCAAATTGAAAGTCAAGGGTAAAGGAAAGGCCAAGGTCCCCACTGATGACGCCGTCGGCGTCGAATCTATCCTCGTGTACTTCAAAAAGCTCCTTGCAGAGAAAGGCGAGAGTGATTCGCCTCTCACAGTGGCTGTTGTCGGAGTGACGAATGTCAGTACTTTATACCATTTTTAATCGCCTCTCATGCAGTATATACTGATGACAGTGCTCTAGGTGGGGAAAAGCTCATTCATTAACTCCATCCTCGGCAAGAGCGCTCTGCCTGTCTACACTCGCGCCTCACATTCAAAAGGACCAACTACTACCGTTCTACCCCAAGAGGTCACCCTCGACGTTCCCCAACCACCTCTTGTAACCCCCAGAAAGTCGGTTAAAGAGGTAACGATCCCAATTCGGATCATCGACACCCCCGGACTCTCCTGGGAAGCGGATGAAGAAGCGGATACTGTGGAGGA
>JASFDH010000502.1:0-23163 GCA_036937195.1 Nidularia pulvinata
GCCGCAATCAGCATCGCCGACCAACTCGTCGCTATTCCTGCTATATACAAACGCAGCCAGTGCGTGAAGGTCCTAATTGAGGCCCCCGTCTGCACCAGCTGGCAAGCGACTGCACCGCACGTTGCACTGCTGGACCACGAGGTGGACGCGGACCTCTTCAAGGAAGAAGAGCTGCGCCACTCCCGCCGGCGCCCGAACATGTTGTTCCACGACCCCTGATTTGTCCAGCTCTGGACGCGGCAAGAGGGGCTGTATGCGATGACGCTCCACATCGTCCTGCTGCGTCCCGTAGTCTGTGCACGCCTCACCACGACCGCCCCAGAAAAGTAGAGATGGGTTGCAGAAGGAGACAGCCTGCGGGTGCGAAGTGCGGTAGAGGGATTTGTCGATGACAAGCTCGGGTACCATGGCCTGCTGTCCGTATATAGGGAGGAGCAGGGGTTCCGATTTTACTGCGACTTTGTTTACCGGCATCGACTGGAGATCAGGCGATACCGCGGTGTCGTGGGCCCACATGTAGGCTACTCCCCTGTCACGGAAGTGTGGCGGAGCGGCGCACTACAACGAAGGCAAGGGACTATGTGCTTGCTGTTTTCCCTGATGTCAAGGGCTACAGACCGCCGCCGAATGCGAGGTATCTGACCCTCTGCGCCTTGATTGAAGATGTCTTCGTGTAGGTTGGTGCTTTCCGTCCACCACTGCGCGTCTTTGCAAAAATTCCCAGAGGAATGGTGAGCACGGCGATAGGTGTGCTGTCTAGCTCCTCAAATGATAGTGCGCATCCATGGATTCTTGAGGATCCAAAAAGCATTACCGAAGCCTTCGACTCATTCAAAGTTGCTGAGTCTGACGCAGATGCTGACAACGGAGACGAAAAGCGGCTTCTAGTGGCACATCCCATTGCTTTCGAACCCCTGCACCTTGGCTGCGACCTCTGCCTGACCTTGTGCGGCTCTGGGAGACAACAGCTGACACGATCAGCCACGCCGTATTTACTGTCCCCTCCGGCCCATGCACGGGCATATCTAAGGTTATCCAATCGAAAGATGGTCTACTCAATCAGTACTTCGCACATCAGTTTATGCCGTCTGCAGTCGCCTGGTACATATCGGAGTCCGATACTAAAACGCAAGCAATGGTACCTGCAGGCATCATCGACTTCGATCGCCTCGACGTGGATGGAGAAACGTTCTCTACCCAGTTGGCGCAGTTCCTCGTGTGCTTGATGTGCGGAACGATATGCGCACGGCCTAGATGATGCTGCGCGAGTCGAAAGTCGAAGCGAGGCTAGTCGATACGTCATACGGGAGGCTTGTTGCGTTGCTCGATACAGACGCTTTGGCTTCTGTCAAACAGGAGAACTTTGTGCTCGTCACTACCACTAAGTCATCGGCTTATGGAGGTCTCCAAATTGCCATAAAGATTCCAGAGCAAGACGGCTATTTTATTGTTGGGAGGACATTTATACCTACGAGGAGATTTTGGGATGCTGTGCTGAAACATATTTCAGTTTTGTGATGATCGCGCTTAAGGGTTTTCAAGCTAGAGATACTTTCGAATCTCAAGCATGCTAATTTCTTCTGCTTTTTCTTCGGATGTGTAGTCTGAATCAAAGAGCGTATGGGGTTTCAACTTCGACCATCATATTTTTAGGATACAATGTACTCGTTCCGATTCATGAGGCCTCAGCTTCTCCGAGTCAACATTAAATGCTATGCCATTATTAAGAGAAGTTGAGGGTGCGCATGCCTGTGGTTCATTGCGGGTAGCAAACCGCTTGTCTTCCGCGTGGTGGCGACACTCTGGTCTGGTGGACGCGTTGATGCATCAGGTGGTTTTAACCCAACTTCAACCTCGACCATCACTATAATTGTGTTTTTAAGATGCCCGTTCATTGTGTTCCTCTCTTCAAATTCACCATTACGCCTAGAGCTCATCTTTCCCAGCTCAAAACAGGACATAAACGGTTTTTTTTCCCCAACAAAGAACAAGATACTATCCCATTCGTCGATCCCTTAAAACACCATTCATGCCCGTACCAAGGACAAGCTGAGCAATACTTCCGTACATGACTCAAGCCCCAACGCGTATATGCCTCCGGTCCCAACGGCACTGGGCCACAATCCCCACAAAATGCGAAGTACAGTCCCCCACAGGAACGATCGTCGGTCAACTTTTGCTCACAAAATCGATAATCATATTCAGAAGTCAAATCCCGTTTACGTCACCACGCGTTGTGGATTGATCAGCCCACGCGTAAACGTGATTTGCTTCTAACGTGGATGACTAAGATCGCCTATACATTGCGTACGAATTAGTCTGCACACTCGGACGAGCTTCATGAAAAGGAATAGAATGGCAACGAGCTAGCCTAGCATGTCCAGGGGCTCGGCGAGATCGGATGCGTGTGGCGAGGAAGAGCCTGGGGATATAAAGGTCGGCGAGGCGTTATCCAAGCCTCTCATCTTACCTTACCACCGTAACCTCATCGCTATCCGAGCCATCCTCTAAACAACTTTACCACCCTCCTTCACCAGCACCTTCTTCGATAGCCACCATGGTCCTCAAGCTGCACGGCTCCCCAACTGCGACCTGCACGCGTCGCGTCGCGGTCGTGCTCCTCGAGAAGCAGGTCCCCTTCGAGTTCATCCCCGTCGACTTCGCTAAGGGCGAGCACAAGTCACCCGAATACCTCGCGAAGCAGCCGTTCGGGCAAGTGCCGTATCTCGTGCGCACCTCTCTTCTCCCTTCCCCTATCCTTGACTAATCACATCTTCCGCTCTCTTCTATTATAAACTCCTAACAGGATGACGATGGCTTCATCCTCTACGAGAGCCGCGCCATCGCGCGCTACATCGCAACCAAGTACGCATCCCAGGGCACGCCCCTCATCCCCTCCGAGCCGCACGCCAATGCACTTTTCGAGCAGGCCGCGAGCATCGAGATAAGCAACTTCGATTTCTACGCGGCAAATGCAGTGTACGAGAAGGTGTTCAAGCCGTGCGTCCTCAATTCTTCGTCTTTTGGTCTGCATATTCGGTGGATGGATTTGTCTGTCGATTGGCTTGCTGCTTGATAGGGTGCTATACTTCTGTTCGGGAATGACTTCGTGTTATTCTCAAGCTCTCTTCATTATGATCTCGCTCCTGCCTTTCAAATCCCCCCTTCCTGCTTCTCGCACAATCTCCTCGTGTGCCTCGGACGTGCCACACATTGCCTTTTTTACACCTCCCACTATGGCAGGCCTTCCTTATCTACCACATCTCTATACCATTTCCACATTCTCCGCATCGTTCCTCCCGAAAACTACTTTACTGCTACATTTCGCATCTCAACTTCACTTAATCTGTATGACACAATTCACTGACTCTCTACTGCAGGATGAAGGGCCTCGGCGAACCCGACCAAGCCGTCTTCGATGCGCTCATCGCGCAGCTCTCCGCGAAGCTCGACGTGTACGATAAGATCCTTTCGAAACAGAAGTACCTCGCGGGCAATGTAAGTCGCCTTTCTTCGTCTTCTAGGTTTCTTTTACCCCTGGGCCATTGCTTTGTCTCAACTTATCTCCTTCGCCAATTCCGATGTATTACTATATTTATTACAGCTGGTATTCTTGTTTTATCCTTCCCTCCCTCCTTCGTACACCCCCTTCTCCTATATATTCAGTATTTTATTTTATCTGTTCCAATTTTTCCTCTTTCCCCGTAACCAAACTCACATCCTATCTTCCACAGGAAATAACCCTCGCCGACCTCTTCCACCTTCCCTACGGCTCGATGCTCCCGATCGCAGGGAGCAACATCATCGACACCAAGCCCAACGTCTCCCGGTGCGCATCCTTCTAACATTTATGGCTTGGCATCCCTGCTTACGTCTGTCTTTTTTTCCAGCTGGTTCAAGGAGCTCCAGGCACGACCGTCATGGCAAGCACTCAAGGAACCCATTAAGAGCACCGCGTGAAGCGCTCGACTCATGGCTAATTTTAGAATGTAAATGATATATATATATATCACGTGATAGAGAAAATATAGTAATGGGTTCATTGAGTTGTTTATGTGAACAAGCACATCCGCCTACATATGAAATACATACATGCCAGGCTACTACATGCCCATTTGAACTAGCTGTATTCAAAACATTATATATTAGAGGACAAGCAAATACAACAATTTTGGTATCTTGACAACGAGATTTTTTGGCCGAAAACGGATACTAGATCTGAATTCAGGATGCGAAAATACGTCCAAAAACGCATCTTCCGAGGTTTTCCCACGAGGTTTTAGGGTGGCCAAATTTTTCAGTCAAATCAGTGACATTTTTGGTTATCCAAAATGATTTGGAATGAATAAAACGATATGGATTTAGTTAAGTACGGCCTCGATTGACATCATGGCATGTTAAGTGACCACTCTGTATGCTTTTTGGCACTGAACTGCCCATGCCGCTGCTTTCCCTGTCAATCCTTTCCGGTATGCACTCATAAACCGCCAGGATCGATTGATGAATCGTCAAATGACCTTGGGGGGACAAGCATCAAGATATTTGCGAGCTGCTTCCTTAGCTTCTGCAAACCCCTTCTTCGGAACCTCTCTGTAGTGGTACTTGACCCAGCCCCAATACTGTAAGGATATTAGTTTAAAAAATGCAAATATAAGCAAGATAATACTTAGATGCATCATTTAAATTGGATGCAACTTGCAATGAAATCTTGAGAAGGAAAATGCATTCGTAGCCAGCATTTTTTATGAGTGTCTCAAGCATCGATATCTGGTTTACAAAGCTATCTTGATGGCTTAAAACACGAGCCATACAGCAATCCTTGTTCTTGGCAGGGCAAATAGGAGCACATTTGGTGCGCATGTCATGCACATCAGGAGTGACTTCTTTTGTCACCATGAGGGAAAGGTGCGTGATTTCTGATCCATTTTTGCTTCTTGCGATGTCCTTTGCCATGCATTATGTCGATGTAGGATGAGCCTTGCAACAGTGAGCTAAGAATTAATAATTTTATTTAGGTACAATTATCATCAATTTATTTGATTGTTTTTACAGATTCATGATGTGCTCGTTGAGATCTATCGATTCCGCACTTTTCCCAGATTTTTGGGGGTTTTTTTTGGGTGCAGCCAAAATTGAGGGTCATGGATCAAAAACATCACCAATTCGAAATCAGCTCGTGAAAATATGTTGAATAGAGTCTAAATAGCATGTTTTCACAGTTATTTGCCCCATCCAATGTTCGTATTTGCTTGTCCCCTACTGTACCATAAATCTGTTCCTGATATGAACTAAGTTCATAAGTTGACAAGGTGGGGTGATCAAACACATCCAGTAGTTGATATCAACTGGCTTAATGGGGGACATCAGACTGACATTAGGGAGGTTATCAGTCAGACATCTGGAGGTTGTCATCAGGTATATAGAATAAATCATGTAGGTGTCACTGTTTATGTCATAGCTGCAATTTCTTCCAACATCTTCTGACACTTCCTGACACTCTGTGATGATTTTCTGATATGCTTCTGACATTTCTCACATGTTTCCATTCATTGTTAATCTCCAAACTATTGTCTCTATCATTTAAAAATTACCATTTCTATGTATGCTTCTGCTCAGTTATGTTTCTACTCTTACTTCTGCTACTTATATTATATGTCAAGGACTTCTATTATTCCTTGTATCCATAGTATTTCTACTTCCACTTTTATTACTACAATTGGCAATACTCATATTTAAGTAGCTTTGTTCTGTATTACAGTCTTCAATCCAAATATCAACTAAGTTACACCTAGTCTCTCTGATTTGCTTCTGATCTTCTGATTTGCTTCCGATCATCTGACTCTCTTCTGACTTCCCTTCTAGTTGACTGACATTGACTAGTCTTACCTTGTCCTTAACACTAGACTTGGACTCCAGCTGTCATTATCTCTTGGTCATCTCTGATGACCTTCTGACATTGCAGTACTTTCTTCTGAAATGTGGACCATGTCTAAGTTAGAACCCACAAGAGCTGGAAGGGTGCAGCACATAAGCTGAAGCCATTGTCCATTTTCTAACCTCTAACTCTGGTAGTGCTCAAATGCATTTCTGGAGACATCTCAGGAACCTCTAGTTAATCTCCCTGCCCCTACTGTGATATTATCTGCCCAGGATTTCTAGGTGATACCCAGATATGAGTTTGTGACACTTGCTCTTGACACTAGACTTAGTCTCTAGTCATCAATCCCTCCCAGCTGTCTCTGACAACTTTCTGAACCTGCATACTATCTTCCAATGTGTGGACCATGTTAAGTTAGAACCCACAAGAACTGGAAGGGTGCAGAACATAAGCTGAAGTCAACAGTTATTACTCATAGTATTATGGTTAGAAATCCTTCTGATGTTATTCCAACATAGCACTATCATAGCTTATGACCTCTAGTTCCTATTCACCTTTTGGAAATGAATCTTGACAATCTGCATTAGCTGGCAAGTGACTGCATCACATGTTGCAAAGTCATTCCACTCCCCCACCTGTCTATGTGGACTCTGTAAGTATTTTATATAGAGTTTACATAGAATGTAGGTACCCTAAGGTGAGATTAACATGTCATATACCAAAAACCAGACCAAATTTCTGGCATCTTTCTGACATTCTCCAATCCTTTTCTGTTATTTCCAATAATCCCAGTACCCCATTTCCATCCACCTCATTACCATTTCTATGCTTGACAATACCTTGATCTCCATCAGAGCAATATTTATTTTTATGAACATTTCTGATACTCCCTCTGATTCCAAGATTTGACTTCTGACACTTATTATGATACTGAGTTCTATTATGATTTCATCACTATCAGTTACCATTCTCTTATTAGTTAAACAATTAAAATTACATTATAAAGTACTTTTCTTATTAAGAAAAATGCAAAATACTTTATAAATATTGATTTCTTTTCTCATATTGCTTCTAAATTTAGGTAGTAATAAACTTAAACTTAGATATTTTTAGCATGGTAGACTTTTCTATATTCTATTTTTGGAACAAAAAGTATATTGCATCACATAATACAATAATATCTTTCCTACACTAATAATTAAAATTCCTGCTATGTTAGCATGAGAAATGTCTAAAAATAAAACTTTAACTAAGTCATAGTCATAGTCTACTTAAACCTATATATGACAAATTTATGCCATCAAACATGCTTCCTGTTGAAAAATATTTTTCAAATATTAATTTTTTTGTAGTAAAAATAGCTTACAATATTTAATTGGTACTTTGTACACCATCAGTCCTTTGTATAGTTGGCATTTTTGAGGTCCCCATACACTTGAAAAATGTTAATTGATTTTCTGCATGTGTCATGAACTTGTTTCCAGGTTATAACCTAGAGATCCTGGACAGGTAGGGTACATGATGAGGCCAGGGAGAGATACCAGAGGCTCCAGAAATATCTCTGGGCAACATGTTTAAGTGCTACCAAGGAGAGAGGGTCAAGATGGGTGATGGCTTCAGCTTATGTGCTGCACCTTCTTTGTTCCTAATACCCAATTTACAGATGACAGTGAGTGAGTTGTTACAAGGATATGAATGATACTTAACTTCCTGACCAGAGATTTGGCCAGGAGGGATCTCTAGAGACTAGAGATTGTTGTTGAGCACAAGTATGACAATGAGAGAGATAATAACAGACAGAGATAATTGAGAGTATCAGAGGTAGCTTTAACCACTGAGTAGAGAGTGGAGAGACAAATATAATTAACAAACTGAAGTACTACAATGCATTCAAGGTACTTAAATACTAGAGAATCTAAGTACCCAGAGTAATTTTTGCTAAGTACTTAAAACATACTAGTGAGATGGAGAAGTAAGTGGATTATAAGAAAGAGAGCATATGACAAAGATTAAGGAATACTAATTGAATGTTAATGCAAAGAGGTATACTATGAAAAGTATAGTGTATGTGGCTGAAACAAAGTAAGTATGGAAATGGAAGTGGACTGGAGTAAACCTGAGTAAACCCTGGAGGCAAGCAGGAAGTTAGGCAAGTATTGAGATTGATTGGAGACAGTCCAGAGATGGTGTGCACTGTGCCATATAGGGATATGACAGTATGTGAGGACAGCCTGTAGGCATTGCAAATGCATGAAATAGAGGGTAGAAAGTTGGTAGGTGAGTTTTGGTGCCTTGGATACCCAAATTGGATGATTTGCCCAAAATAGTATTTTGTCTCTCATATCCTGATTATCCATAAAGTTGGTGGCTTTTCTGCTCTATACATTCAAGCTATTTTTGATATACATGATGCAAAATAAAAATAAGAATTAGATGAAAATTTGTTTAGAAAATAACAAAACATTGAGAGAAGAGAAGGAAAGGGAGACATGAAGGTCCAATGGCATTACAAATCAAGTTAACCCAGGTTAGCAAACTGTGGTTGGCATCTAATGAAATGCTAGTGTACAAAGGAATGAGAATGGCTAAAAAGTAATTTTCTGCTTTCACAGAAATATCCTCAGTAACAACTTGTCCACTCAAGATAGAATTTGGCATATAAATTAGACATGTATAGCTATATTATCATGCAAAATTATTTGGACTTTACTAATACTTGGTGTTCAAAACAAGCCAACATCTTTTAGTATATATAGTATCAATTAAATACTGTATATTAATTCATCTTGTAATACACTTGAAGATGGCTATTTTAACAAAGCTGTAAATTAAAATATGCTATCACATCCTATGATTACTATATTATATTCTAAAAATATATCATGGATTGACATTGTACAAAAAAGTCAATATTTGAAATATATTATATAGTCATTTCAATAGGTAGAGTGTTTATTGGCATAATTTGGTGACATAGAGTTTTAACTGATAGCAGTTATGATTCAGTTAAAATTCTATTTTATGAAATTCTCATGCTAACAAATCAGGTTTGATTATGTTATTATTAGTGTGGAAAAGATATTATTATATTTTATGATGCAATACACTTTTTCCAAAAAATATAATATCAAATAAGTCTATTATACTAAAAATAGCTATATTTGAGTTTATCACAACCTAAATTAATAGAAGCAATTTGATAAAAGAATCAATATTTGGAATTTTTCTCAATAAGGAAAGCATTTTAAAACATACTTTACTATATATGGCATCACCCAGACAGTGGCTATGATATAGATCAATTTCTAATTTTAGAAATTTCTTGTGGTTATTCTATATACAGTGCACATAGACTATACCTTGTCATGAACTCATTTTCAGGATATAACCTACAGATTCCAGGCAGATAGAATACATGGTAGGGCCAGGGAGAATAACCAGAGGCTCTGGAAATATCTCTGGAAACACATTTTAGCACTATCAAGGATAGAGGGTCAGAATGGATGATGGCTTCAGCTTATGTGCTGTGCCTCCTTCATTCCTAATGTCCAATTTACAGATGACAGTAAGTGAGCTGATTCAAGGGTGAGGGTGATCAATATTCAGCTTCCTGACTGGAGAAATGGTCAGGAGGGATCTCTTGAGGCCAGAGATCTTGTTGAGCATGAATAACAGTGACAAGAAGGGAATAATGAAGTGTAGATAATTAGAATGACTAGAGGTAGCTTATCCACTGAGTTAGAAAGTGAAAGAAATGTTACAATTAACAAACTGAAGTACTATAGTACATTCAAAGTACTTAAATAATAAAGAATATAGTTGCCCAGAGTAATCTCACAAAGTACTTAGATCATACTAGTGAAGTGGAGAAGTAAGTGGGTCAAAAGAAAGAGAGCATGTGACAAAGACTAAGGAGTATGAACTAAATATTAATGCAAAGGAATATACTATGAAAAGGATGGTGTATGTGGCTGAAACATAGTAAGTACAAAAATGGAAATAAACCAGAGTGGACCTGAGTAAACCTGGAGACAAGCAGGAAATCAGGAAAGCATCAGGATTGACTGCAAACAGTCCAGAGATGTTGAGCACTGTATTGTACATGTGACATACATAGACTATACATAGACTGTACATACATTGTACATATACATGTGGAGGAGTGTGAAATACAGAGAAAAAGCTCAAAATGATCCATCCTGTACAACTGTCAGTTTCCCTTCTCAAGAATGTCAACTTGAATGGCACAATTAAGGCATGGCTCTGCAAGTCCCTTCTTCTTTTTAGCAAGAGCTTCTCCAACTCCCCTTCAACAATCAAATGCTTTTGCTGCATGCTTCTTTTCAAATGATGCACCCTCAGGCAACTGAATCCCTTTTATCAGCATTATCTCTGCTTCCAACCTCTCCACTCATTTCAAATCTGTCAGGGTTCACTATATTCCTGCAATATACTTAACTCATGGAATATACTTCATTCATGGAATGTTCTAGAACATGGAACATTCTAGAATATGGAATATAGATAACCCTGTTCTGAGTCAGAGGCTTACAAAGCTAATTACTCAGCTATGGCTTACTCAGCCATAGATGACTTGGATGCTTATTCAGCCTAGCTATACAGTAGTTTGTCATCCTCTCAGAATATTCTAGAAGTAGTAGTCAGTAGTATATAAACCCCTCATGTACAGTAGCTAGCCTCAGCTTCAATCTCTTAGGATTCCCACTATCAAGTGAGAACCAGCTACAAGTCATTGATCCTTCTTCTCATCCTTCTCTATCTCTCATCCTCTTGTCTTCACTCTTGCTATTTGGTGGCCTTGTCCTTTGTGATAGTGTTGCCCTAACAAAATTCAGTAACTGGTGGATTTGCAGGTCAACTCCAGATTCTTTTTCTGTAGGTCTTAGACCTGAAGATTCCATTTCTTCTATTTCTTTAGAATCTTCAGGCTCATGTAGTGTAACTCCCACTGACACTGGCTAGTCTCTTGTTCTGATGTATCAAGGTTTTCAGCATCTAGCATCTAGGAATTTATGCAATAATTTTTCAACATGGGATAGTGAGAAGCAGATTGACTTTGAGAATTGCATCACAAAATTAACAGCATCAGCAGGTCTGCTACTCTCCAGGGTGAATAATCCAAAATGGATTGGATTCTGTGATTAATACCTTCCCTTGGTGTTATGGTGATTAAGCCTTGGCTATAGGTTCAAGGCAGAGTTCATAGATAGAGAGTTCTGTAGGTTTGGTTGTAACAGCAGTGAAACCATGTGTTATGTTCTTGAAGTTGTTCTTGGACACACTTCCTATTAAGGACAGTTGTCAAGCCGCTAAGTCTCTGTCTAAGAAGATCTTAGGTTCTGAAGAGCCTCTAGACTAGGTCTAAGAGGTTTGAGTTGGTTCCGAGTTCAGAGGGTTGAGCAAAGATATGAACAAGGCTATATTTGCCTAGGTCAAGCTGAAGAGCAAGACCAGAGTACAAAGTCCTACTTATAGTAATCTACAATGGTCTGTGCATGATATACTAAGTATAACTACTGTTACTGTTGGCTAGTCCAAATATAGCTAGTCATGTGCTAATTGTTCTAAATAAAGAAAAGATATTGCATAGTGGGTTACTAGTATAGGTAATTTGTAACATTACCCCCTTCTTATGATTGAGTTCTCCAAACTCAAACTAATGATATGGTTCTCCTGTCATGTTAGCAATGGTGTTGTCAGGGAAATTGTAGTCATTGTCATCTGGGTATTCTCTGGGGTTATTGTCAGGACATTTGGAGGGGTAATGTCCAGGTCCAACTCGTCGACATATCCTACAGACAAATTTAGGGCAGCTAGACTGGTAGTGTCCACTGTGACGACAAAGGAAGCAGGTTACTGAGGTTGGTTCAAATGCTTTCTTGATGTACCTGTTTCCTTGATGATATAGGTTTATTTCTTCTTGGGTCCATTGTTCGATGTTGATGGGGGCACTTTGTGTGCCAGGAGATGGTGGGTTTTGAGGGGGATGGGGGTATGGAGAGCTTTGTCTTTTTTCTTTGTTATCTGTTTTAATATAATCCCATAGTCCACACTGAATTGCAGACTCCAGGGCTTCATCCATGTCTTGTTCTTGAGTTTGGATGAATGCTTTCATCTGACCAATCTGGTCTTGTTGGGAGTGTAGAAGGTGGATGAGTGAAATAAGGGCAGGGTTTTTAGAATGAGTGACTTGTCAAACAACATGGATGTCCATGGTACAGGTGTCAAGCATGTTTTGGCATCGTGTGACGAGTGTGGGGGATATGCCAAATGGGGCGGTGGTGAAGGAGTTGGAGGAAGTTTGGGTGTTCTGGGACATGGTTGTTTCTGAGGGTTAGACGATGGCAGTGGTGCTGTTGTCTGAGTGTTACAACAGCTGGTTCTTCTCCTTATATCCCTTCAGGATTTCAGGAGAGTTCCATAGATTTGATTCTGCAAGCCATTTGTTTGAGGCTGTGGGGTAACCAACCCATTTCATGAGGTATTGCATGCCTCTTCCTCATTTCCAGTGTCCCACAATTGCTTCGACTTCATACTCTTCTGCTCCATCGATCAGGTCAGGAGGTGGTTCCAGGAAGTTTGGTCCATGTGCTTCATTTTCCTTGTAAGGTGTAAGAAGTCCTGCATGGAAAACAGGGTGGATTCACCATTGTTCTGGAAGCTTCAACTTGTATGTCAAGGGTCCAAGTACTTGGTCAATGATGAAGGGTCCTTCACATTTTGGGGCGAGTTTCCATGTCTGGTATGGAAGTCTTAAGTTTTTGGCTTCTAACCATACCTTCTGTCCTTTGGCAAAGGGTTTGAAGTTCTTCCAGTTCCATTGTATCACCATTTGCCAAGCAAGTTTATGCATTGCTGTAGCTTCTTCCCATGCATGTTTCAGGGTGTCCATGCATTGTTCCACACTGGGGATGTTGGTCTGATTGGTGATTTCTGGAATAGATTTGGGGTTGTACCCCATCATGAGGAAGAATGGGGTTTGCTTTCTTGCCAAATGTTCTCTGTTGTTGTGAGCAAATTCTGCCTTGGGTAACAGGTTTCACCAGGTTTCTTGGTTATTCGAGCAAAACATCTGGAGGTAGACTTCCACTTCTTGATTGACCTGTTCAGTTTCACCATCTGTCTGGGGATGGTATGCTGTGCTCATGACAAGCTTGATTCCAAGGAGTCTCCCAAGTTCTTGGAAGACATTTGCTGCAAATCAGGGGTCTCTGTCAGAGAGGATTTGCTGTGGAAGTCCAAATCATCAGTGTATGTTGTTCAGGATCAGGTTTGCTATTCCGAGTGCATCAATCCTCTTGTTGCAAGGGATTAAAATTACCCCCTTCATAGATGAGTGGTCGACCATGACCAATATTGAGTCATCTCCATTGTTCTCAGGTAAATCTGTGACGAGGTCCATGGTGATGTGAGAGAATGGATGTGTTTCTGCCAGTGCTGTGATTGGTGTAATTGGGGGTGTTGTTGGGTGTGTGTTAACCTTCATTTGTTTGCAGGTAGCACATCCTTCTACATATTTCTTGATGAAGGTGTACATTCCTGGCCACCAGTATTCTCATTTCACCAGTTCGAGGGTTCTGTATTGTCCTGGATGTCCTGCTGGTTGTGAATCATGATATTGTTTCACTAGGTTTCTTCAGAGTTCTTCATTGTCAGGTACATAGCATTTTTCTCAAAAGAATACAATGCTGTTTTCAAGTTTCCAATCAGAGAGTGCAGATTTGATCAGGGAAATTCCATTTGTTTTGAGGGCTGTGATTACATCTGTCATGAGGTCATCTTTCATGACAGCTTTGGTGATAGCCAAATGGAGTTCTGTGTTGATTACTTTGACAAAGAGGTGGTTTGGGAGTAGGACCACATCTTCATTGTCTGTGTCTTCATTGGGGCAAAGATCTTCTCATCATGACAGAGCATCTGATTGCACCATTTTTGATCTGGGTACATGAATCAGGTTAAGGTCAAATTCTGATAGGAATAGACTCCATCTTGCTTGGTGTCTATTTAGTTTCTGTGCTGTTCTGAAGTAAGTCAGATTTTTGTGGTCTGACAGGATTGTTGTTGGGAATGGTGCTCCAAGGAGGTAGTGGTGCCAGGTCTCGAGTGCTCTTACAATTGCTAAGAGTTCTCGATCATATATCTCATAGCTCCTTTCTGGTGCAGAAAAGGAGTGGGAGATGTATCCACATGGGTGCCAGTCACTGTTGATATCCTGTTGTTTCAGGACTGCCCCTGTTGCCCATTTGGAAGTGTCCAATTTGATAAGGAATGGTCTATTCATGTCGGGGATAGACAAAACTGGCTTCTCAAGGAATTTCTGTTTGAGTTTATCAAACACTTTTTGGCATTCAGGGGTCCATTCAAATTTCTTGTCCTTTTTTGTAAGGTCATTCAGGGGTCGTGCGATGTCTGAGTAGTGTCCGATGAATTTCCTGTAAAAGTTTCCAAATCTGAGAAAGGATCTTACCCCTTTTACCATGACAGGGGTTTTCCAATCTTGGATGCCTGCAAGCTTTGCAGGGTCCATTGCTATGATTCCTGGTCTGATGACAAGACCAAGGAAGTTGATTTCCTGTGTGTCAAACTTGCACTTTTCAGGTTTCAAGTACAAGTTGTGTTGCCGTAGTCGTTCCAAGACACGAATCATTCATGTGTTGTGTTCTTCTGCATTTCTGGAGAAAATAAGGATGTTGTCCATGTAAATAACAATCCATCCTTCATCAATCATATCTTTGAAGGCATCATTCATGAATGCCTGAAAAGTTCCAGGGGAGTTGCATAGTCTGAAGAACATGACAGTGGGTTTGTACAGTCCTTTGTTTGTCTTGAAGGCTGCTTTCCATTCATCTCCTTCTTTGATCCAAACATTGTTATAACCATTTCAAAGGTCCATCTTGGAGAACACCATTGCACCTTTCAATTTATCCACTAAGTCACTTACCAGCAGAAGTGGATAAGTGTTTTTGATTGTGCCATTGTTTAGGTATTGATAGTCTTGGCAGGGTCAAAAGGCTCCTTCTTCTTTCTTTGATACAAAGAAGAATGGGAAAGCCATTGGTGATTTTGATGGTTGAATGTACTTCTTTTGGAGGTTTTATTTGAGAAATTCATCCTGGAGTTTCTGTTCGATTGGTGTCAGAGGATAGATTTTGCAATCTCATGGGGCAAACTCTGGTTTCAGATCAATGGCATGGTCATAGGGTCTAGACAGTGGGAATCGTTCTGATGCTTTTTTCTCAAAAACTGGTATAAACTCATGATATGTTTTAGGGACCAGTTCTTCAGTAGGCTTTTTCTCCTTCTTCTCAACCTGTTGTGCCAAGGTCTGTGAGACACAGGTTTTTGCCCTAATGAAGGTGTATTCATAGGGATCTGTGAAGGATTCTGATATTTCCAGAATATGTGCTGTGTTTTTTCCACAAGTGAAAGCATTGATGAGGAGCAGTGTTTCCTCTTCAGCTTCTGTAGTGATCTTTTGTGGTAGTACTGGGGTTGTAACTGTGATTGTTTCCTTTCATCTCTTGTCATTTTCTCTAGACTTTCTGATGATTTCAGAGAAGTCTGGTTTGATTTGAGAGGGGTTGATTTTCAGGGTGCATTTGTGCCAGTTGATTCTTGGGTTTACCTGGGATAGCCAGGGTAGTCCAAGGATCATCTGTTCTTTGCCAAGGCCAGAGATAAGGAACCGGGTTTGGAGTTTTACTCCTCCGATGTGAAGGTTCTGTCATGTGTAGCGGGTGATTCTTCCTGTTTTATTCTGGGTGCTGTCAATGTTATAGACCGTGATGGGTTTTTCTAGAGGTTCTGTTTTTAGATCATTTTGTTCTGCAAACTTTTGATCCAAAAAGATTCCTCCTGCTCCTGAGTCGATGAGGGGTTTTGTTCCAACTTTTCTCTCAGTAATTGTAGCATCGATGTTCATAGAATTTTGATTTCTTGTAGCTACAATTACATTTGAGATAGTAATGGAGGGTGAAACTAGCATCAGTCTAGTCCACTGCTTTAAAAACCCTGTTTCTTGATCTCATCATAAGCTTTCTCCTTGTCTTCTTCAGAGAGTTCTCCCATCATGGCCCTGATGTGGGCTACTGTGTCCTTGTACCCCTTCTTCTGGGGTTACATTGTGCTGGTCAAAGTGTTCTGGGAATTCCCAGAATACTTGGTGCAGTCACAGGATAGGTGTCCTATTTCTCGGCATCAAAAACATGCTCCTTTCTTCATCAGCTCAGTGCACTGTTCTTCTGTGAGTTTACCAATGGAGATTTTGTCAATATCCATGGCATTCAGGTCATGTTTAGCGACTGGGATTGGGGTTGGGGTGTATTGGGGAATGTGGAAACATTTCCCAGTGTTCTAGTTCTGGGTTCCTCATTGGTTTCTGAGTCTAGCAGCAATTGCCACTCCACACCTATAGTTGTTGTCGTATTGGGCAGCAAACTTGTACCAATCTTTGATGGTAGATGGTATGGTGTCTCAGTCATGGATCTTTGTAAGAGGGCTGGGTTTCAGTCCTTCCATGAAGTATTCAATGAGGGCAGCATCCTCATTGAGTCCTGATTCAGCAGCTAGAGTTTTGAATTCTGCAATGAATTCATCAGCTGTTCTGGTCATTCAGAGATTCTTTAGCTGGAGATGTGCTTCTCCTGCTGTGTCAGAGGCTTCAAAGGCTTCCTTAAAGTCTTTTAGGAAGTCTTTGAATGAGGGGAAGGGTTTCGTGTTTCCTTGTTCATAGGGTATGGCCCATTCTTTGACTTTGAGGTTTTTCCACTTTCCAGCAGATCTGCCTCTCATGTAAGAAAGTATGAAACATATTTTCTTTTTGTCATTGTCGAATAGCTTTTTATTCCCTCCAAGATATAGTGTGGTGTCAGTGAGGAACTCCTCATTCTTGGTTTGGTCACCATCAAAGTATGCTGGGGTTCCCAGCTTTACTTCTCTAGTGTTGTCTGTGGTTTCAATTCGTCCAATCATGGTATTGGCCATCTCAATTACTGATATCGGTGGGAGGTATGGGGTTCTGGGGAGTTCTGTGGGTTCTGTCAATGTGACTGTTTGATATTCTGGGGTTTCTTCTGGTCCAAATGTAATAGTGCTTGGTGGGGGGGTGTCATCATTTGAGGTCAAGGGTTCTGGGGTTTTGTAGGCTGAGTGTTCTTCTTCTGAATCAGAGTTGGGTACTCTGAAGATTTGAGACATTGTGTCAGAGGGTTCTCATGATGCCTGTCTTGGGTAAGACAGACGTTGGGTTCAGCTTGACCTTTTGTTATGGTGATTAAGCCTTGGCTATAGGTTCAAGGCAGAGTTCATAGATAGAGAGTTCTGTAGGTTTGGTTGTAACAGCAGTGAAACCATGTGTTATGTTCTTGAAGTCGTTCTTGGACACACTTCCTATTAAGGACAGTTGTCAAGCTGCTAAGTCTCTGTCTAAGAAGATCTTAGGTTCTGAAGAGCCTCTAGACTAGGTCTAAGAGGTTTGAGTTGGTTCCGAGTTCAGAGGGTTGAGCAAAGATATGAACAAGGCTATATTTGCCTAGGTCAAGCTGAAGAGCAAGACCAGAGTACAAAGTCCTACTTATAGTAATCTACAATGGTCTGTGCATGATATACTAAGTATAACTACTGTTACTGTTGGCTAGTCCAAATATAGCTAGTCATGTGCTAATTGTTCTAAATAAAGAAAAGATATTGCATAGTGGGTTATTAGTATAGGTAATTTGTAACACTTGGCAACTTTGTTCTCACAAAAGAGCTTGACAAATTGCATTATTCTGAAGCTTGTTCAAGAGTCACAGGAGACTGCTTAATCATAGGTCGAAAACAAATTTTCTACACTGCAAGAAGATGGATGGAATGGTATTACTCACCACCATTTAATAGTTTTCATGATTATTGCAGAAGAAAAGATTTCTTTCATTTATCATGTTTGTTACAAGTTCTGGACTGATAATATGTGTATGGCCTACAGGTTTTCACTATGCACATAGAAAATGTCTCCAATGAGAGGAAGACTGCAGAAAACTTCTTGAAGCTAATCAAGAATGCAATGAAGGAAGTAGAGGAAAAATGGGGATCAACCATCATTGCTGTTGTTACTGATGCCTCAGGAGAATGCAGGAAAGCTAGGAAGGAGTTCTTAAGAAAATACCCTTGAGTTATCATTCTTGATTGCTTTGCACATCAGGTGCATCACAACTATATTTTTGGTTAATTGATAACAATAACAATAGCTTATCCATTGTTTCTCCAGGTTAATCTTGTGGTGGGTGATTACTTCAAGGAGAAATCAGTTATTCTTGCCTACACTGAAGGTGTTTCTGAATTTATTACCTAGTTGCACCATAAAACTATTGTTCTTGGACTTCTGTGAGAAAATCTTCTTGATCAACTCTGGCAATTCTCTAGGCACTTCTTACCTGGTGGACAGCACACTTGCATACTTATGAACATCTACTACTGGTCTGAACAAATCTTGTGTCCACAGTATCTGGATACAAGGCAAGATTAGACAAAGACAAACTCATTCTCACATGGAATGCAAAAGCCAAAGCAAAATCTACAATGTGCACACTCATTAATGATAACCTCTTCTGGCGTTCCCTTGCTTAGTAATTGAATCTATTTCTGAATCTCTTCTCTTGCATTGTCCAGAACCTTTGCCCACTTGGAATTGGTGCAAATATAATGCAGTTGACCTTCTGTCAGTTGGACATGGTTCTTCTCACCTTTGGCCTTTTAATTTGGATATATCAGCAAATGAATGACCTTAATGATATCCCTAGATGTGATGCCATCATCAAAAGCATCAAGAAACATTAGCAGAAGACTGGCCAGGTGTCAAGTCTCATTCCCAAAGGTAATTAGGAACTTGAGGTTGTAGGCTATGATAGTGCTATGTTGGAAAATGTCAGGAGTAACATTGGAAGGATTTCCAACCATAATGCTGAAGGTAAGAACTGTTGGCTTCAGCTTATGTACTGCACTCTTCCTGTTATCATGGGTTCTAACTTAGACATGGTCCACATGTCAAAAGCAATTACCACAGTGTTGGAAAGTTGTCAGAGACAACCAAGGTATATTGATGACTGGAGTCCAAGTCTAGTGTCAAGGGCAAGATAAGACTAGTTCAATGTAAGTCAACTAGAAGGGAAGTCGGAAGGGAGTCAGAAGGTCAGAAGCAAATCAAAGAGACTAGGCATAACTTAGTTGATATTCAGATTGGAGACTATGGTACAGAACAGAACTACTTAAATATGAGTATTGCTAATTGTAGTAATAAAAGTGGAAGTAGCACTACTATGGATATGAAGAATAATAGAAGTCTTTGACACATAATAAAAGTAGCAGAAGTAAGAGTGGAAACATAACTGAGCAGAAGTGTACATATAAATGGTAGTTGTTAAACAATGGAGACAATAGTTTGGGGATTAACAGTGAATGGAAACATGCAAGAAATGTTGAAAGTATATTGGAAAATCATGACAGGGTGTCAGGAAGTGTTGGAAGATGTTAGAAGAAATTGCAGCTGTGACACTACAAGGTCTTCATTGCTGCTGTGATTCTCAATCCTTTCTACAGTACAGAGCCATTTGGTATGCAGGTCCAATTCAATAATGCCAGAATTATCAGTCTTATGACATATCCCTGAAATAATTCAACAAAACCTCAGCTCTCCACCCATTGATTTCCTCTTGCAACTTAGTGAATATATACAGAGGGCTGACAGATTTCAATTGCTGGAGTACACATATTCAATAGCACAACATTGTGCAGATCAAGAGGTGATTCATATTACTCTTCTCTGATAGAGAACTCATATTTATCTGTAGAAAGAATCTCCAAATCCCCTTCATGTCAATGATGAATATAAGTGCTGTGACATCAATCATATCTTTGTTTCCTTCACTCACCATGTTCTCTCTGTTTCTGCCAATTCTGCATCCTGCAAAAGGTTGTTTGGTGCATATGGCTCCATCCTAAACAAGTACTGAAACAGATTTCTTACAAAAAACCTTACCAACAATGTAGAGCTAAAAATGCACATCTTCTTCCACTTTCACTTCCACAATGACACAACCTGCCATTCAAAAACCTACCACTGTTGCAAACAGCATTCCTGCATCCACTTCCAGTGCGCCAAACATTTCCAAGAATAATTTGGCCCAGATAAATCCATCTGGTCCATCAGCCAACTCCGAAGAATCTCGATCTTGTTCTTCTAATTTTAGACAACTCGTCGAGCACAAAATTGAACGAGTCTGCCAAGATGAAGACCTTGACGATGACATCCACCTACCTGAACGCATCGTCGAAGCTCCATACCAGAAATGCAGAATCACGGATTTATTAGACCTCAATAATGCACATTGGGCCGGGTATTTTGGAGGGTCAGTGCTCCGTACGTTTCAAGAAGAACTCCAGGTCTATGAATTGTTGGATATGGATGCAGAGGGAGACGTTGATATCGAGATTGATGAAACTACTGCTCAAGCTCTACTAGGTTGATTCATAATATATTTGCACATTTCTCTGTATGATTTATTACATTGTACCTAATAACACTTGTTTGGCCTATATTCTTTGCACTGATCTCGAAAGATCCTGATATCAAGTCTTTACCTCTTCTCGGTGGTCATAATCGCCAACTAATCATTTGGTAAGCACAGCCACCAGAGATTTCTGAGCCAATGACTAGCCATTTGATCGAGTCATGATTAACGATGGCTAGCTATCCGTGATTATGAATTCATCTATGACTCGCACAACACTGGCCAAATTGGCTAGCCAATGAAGAATACCGATAATTAAGTCCTTATCAGGCTTGTATCAAACTCGGTCGGAGTCTGTAAGAGGGTGGCATCCTTCAGAGGGAAAATAAAGCGTGGCCAATGACACCGACGGAGCATCTTCGCGTCAGAACCCCCCCTTTCACTGGGTACTCCCTTCGTCACTTGTTCTCCTCTTTCAATACCCGTCCAGCACCCATTGGTGTAGCTCGCTGGGCCTTTGAAATTGGGGAGATGCTGATATCGAGCTCAATGTAGTACGCGCTCATCTGATCGTGTCAAAGTATAAATGGCCTGCTCGTGCCAATTCCGGTCCATTATAGAACCTTTCTCTCGTTTCTGACTCGAATATGTCCTCCAAAGCGCCTGTACTACCGTTCCTACCGTTTTAGTAAGCAAATGTCGGACCCGCCGACGTCTTGACTCAGCCATGCCATGACATTGTCATTGATATCCATCTTTGTATTGAGTCTAGGCAAATATCAACGCGAAATCGTGGTCGCAAGCTCGTAAACCTGATTTGAAGAAGTGGAACGCCTGCATCCATCCGCAGCCCTGAATGCGCCATATAAAGAATAAAAGGCTGCACCAACGACTGGTGAGTCCTCCGGTCGAGTCCTCTCATCAGAGTACATCTACTTAATCTCCTTTCCTCTGTGCTTTCAGTGTCGAATTCCGTTAGTATTGAATCGTCATGATCCTCAAGCTCTACGGCTCCAACTTTTCCGGCTGCACTCGCCGCGTTGCTACTATCTTGTTTGAGAAGCAAGTTCCGTTCGAGTTCATTGACGTCAACCTCGCGAAGGGTGAACACAAGACCCCAGAACACATCAAGAAGCAACCGTTCGGGCAGGTTCCTTACATAGTGCCCATCCATCTCTATCTCTTTCCTTCTTCCATGTTGACAGTGTATGTGCGCACTAGGACGATGATGGTTTCATCCTGTTTGAGAGCCGCGCCATTTCACGCTACATCGTCGTCAAATATGCAAACGAGGGTACTCCCGGCCTTATCCCCACGGATGCACGCGCGTACGCCCTGTTCGAGCAAGCCGCATCCATGGAACAAAATTATTTTGATCCGTTTGCGCAAAAGGCGGTATTCGAGAAGATAACTGGGCCGTAAGTCTCTCGAGACAAGTATGGAGCGTGTCGTTGATACTATTCGGGCTTCAGCATGGTGGCAGGGCTCAAATTCGACCAAGCTGCATTTGACGGGCTTATCGCAGCTCTTTCTAAGAAGCTGGACGTATACGATCAGATATTGAGTAGGCAGAAGTACTTGGCTGGAGATGTGGGTGACTTATTCCTGATTTGGCCAACTCACTTCCCCCGTCCTCCTAGTTCTGACGTCGTCGCACATATAGGATCTCACTCTTGCCGATCTCTTCCACCTCCCGTATGGCACAATGCTTTCTGTCGCCGGGAGCACCGTTATCGATACCAAACCGAATGTCGCGAGGTATGTGCCCTTCCCATGTTTGCTGACGTAACGTGCACTGACTCGAATGTCGACTCACAGGTGGTTCAAGGACCTGCAATCAAGGCCTTCTTGGCAGGCAGTTGTAAAAGGAATGAAGCCTGGCATCTCAGGCCCTTGAGCTCCAGACATATTTTAATTGTCTTAATAGCTAGAGTAGAGATAATGACTCATGAGACAATGAGTAGAAGTTACAAAACTACCTCTAGAATGGTTGGGGAGGATTAAAGTGGTACCCATGTATTACTTTCGAACTTATAACTTGCATAGTTCGTGTAGAACTGTGAAAACGGTTGAAAGGCATTCCTGCCAGAACAGACGCGTCGCCATTCTCGAATCCATCCATAAATACCGACAGCTACGTGAACGACGCGTCAGATCGCGTCAAGATTACCGAGTTTATTCAGTCACATACTTACTTACTCCCATGCATGGCCTATTTTCAATACGAATATCATGTAGAACACGCATGGATCGTATGTGAACGACAATGCGGAATTAGCTGCAGAGCGACGTGGCATAAGACTGCTTGCTCTGGAGGAAAGTGCGCGTCTGACATATTACGTTAGTTTTCAAAAACCCGGCGATATCACACAATAGGTAATCAATTTCCACACATCTCCCAAACATATACGCCGGAATATTTCTTCTATTACCTGATATCTTTGAACACCCCTTCTGCGATAAGGATGTCCATGGAGATCAGGCAGTACCCTTCACACTTTCCCTAACAGCCTCCCATGATTCCCTCGAAGAGATATCCTTGAACCACCTAATGAAAAGCAACACTAATAGTTAGCAACGCGTAGCAGAGCCGCGACCAAGAAGGATCCATACCTAGCGACGTTAGGCCTAGACTCTAGTACATCAACGCCGGCGACCCCTAGCAAATAGCCATAGGGTATGTGGAAGAGATCAGCAAGACTCAGTACCTGAGAGTTTCGATATTAAGCTTCATTTGGGTGAGGACGAGACACGACTCACATTACCGGCGATGTACTT
>JASFDH010000503.1:0-23154 GCA_036937195.1 Nidularia pulvinata
TCCTATGTTTCTTATTCTTTCATTGTGTGTGGCTGTTAGGGCTTGTGTCTGAAGCCAAACAAACACCACTGTCACTTCAGTTTGGCTGCACTATAGCTGCTCTTGGTTATGGCTTAGCTGTATCAGTTCCCTTAGGTACTGAATGCCAGTGCTATATTCAGTGCTGCTGCACTCTGTATTTTCCTTCATTCTAGCTAGTCCATTTTCTCTAGTACTTAGGGCTTTGTCATTGTACTTTATCCTGTTGTAGCTAGCTATCTTCACTAATATCATAGTTTAGATGCTGATATATGGTTTTCCTTTAGTGTTTAGGTGTAGATCTGCCTAGGGCATATCACTCCCAAAACATTCATGACTGATGGTGGTTTGCATTTCAATGCAAAAGATGTGAAGGCATTTTGCAAATCTCGAGGAACAAAGCACCACATCATTGCAGCTTACTTGCCATGGGTAAATGGACTTATTGAAGGTGCTAATGGTAAACTCCTGGATTGCCTCAAGTGTATGTGTGCTCCAGGCCTCAGAGAAGATGAATATGAAGCAATAGAACTCAAGTCATCTCCAGGAATTGGCCTGATCATCTTGAAGAGGCTGTACACACTATTAATAATTGTATTCTTCCATCATTGAACTTCTCACCAAATGAGCTTTTATTAGGTTTGGTGGTTAACATAAAACCATCAAACCTTGATAATGTTGATGAAGAGATCACTGAGGATGACTTAGAACTTCAGCTGGCAAATTCAGACCAACAATGCCTTGATGCTTACTCTCATGCTATAGAACATGCTGCAATCTTTGACAAAGAAGTAATGGGCCATAAACCTGGTGAAGTTATATTTGTCATCAATGATCTTGTTCAGGTTTACTGAAATGATCTGGATTATACATTTAAAACTGAGTACAAGATACTACCTAAATGGTCAGCACCATGCCAAGTTGTAGAGTGCATAGTAAATTCTTACCATTTGGAGACACTTGAGGGTCTTGCAATAGGTAGTAGATTCAGTGCCTGATGCCTTTGTTTATTCCACCCATGCTCAGGAACAGCAGACAATACACATCCACAACAACAACATTCCAGTCACATTTCCCACCTACCATCTTGCTGGGTCATCCCTGCCATCTCTAACAGTGCATGCACAATCCATGGCATGTGTGCACAAATATCCAATAGCTCATGCATAATTTTTTTTTTCAATATACTAGTATTAATTAATTTTAGAGCATAATGAATTACATCAATATATTGTCATGAATTTGCCTTTTCTTTTGGTGATTATCATTATCTTATCTTCTGGACTTACCACAGGGACATCTAATCTTGGAGATAACATATGGATAACTGCATGGATACCATGAGGCAACTGTACCCTTGAGGTCAGCACAAAGCTTACTTCTTTTATGATTGATCGTTACTTACATGCATGATACACATGTACATGACACATTACTCACATGTATAGTCCATGAGTAGTACATGTGTAGTACATGAGTTAGGTAGTATTTAGTTACATTGTTTGCACTCAGAACCCAAGTCTTGAGCTGGTCATTTCTCCACTAGCAATACAGTGCTCATCTTCCCTTCCCTACCCTCATTTCTCTCTGAGTGATTAGATGACCTCAAAATTGCACTATTGAGTGTATTGTTTGTGTGTCTGACATATATGATTACTCTGGCTACAGTTTGAATAATGTGAATCTCATGATCTACTGGTTATCACCTGCAGTGTGCCCAGTTGAAACCAGGTGCAGCAGCTTGAGTCCAACTGAACCAGTACTTACTACTCATTAGCTTTCAAGCCATTGGAGGTAATACAGTTAACTAGTAGTTCTTATTCTTGGTACTTGAGAGCACAATATAATAGAAACAGATGTCTGGTGCTCTACTAGCTAGATGCAGTAGTTGGTCTCCCTTTCCCCTAATCTTGCTACTGGCTTATTGAGATGGTCTTCCAATCTCTAGAACTTTCAAAGCCAACTTAATTTATGAGTGGAGATGGTCCCCCTCAATATAACTTCACAATTTTCTAAGGGTGGTCTTCCTTCCCTTGCAAACCCTAGTGAACTCTCTAATCTAGGTGGGATAGTCTTCCTTTCCCTTATGATCACAAGACAGTGGTATTCCTGCTGTCTTTGGACAAAGTTTCAAGGAGATGGTCTTCCTTTCTCCTAAAATTGTACTTTTACAACTAACTAAGTCAGAGTGATGGTCTTCCTGTCCCTCAGACTTCTCAACTTATCAGTTGATACTAAGGACTTGGTCCTAGGACTCAGTTGTCTTGAGCCAAGCTCCTTGCCCTCTTAATATAATTGGTATAATGATTTTTGCATCTCAAAGGGTCCAGCTCTAGCCAGGCTGTCTAACTTCAAAAATGAACTAATATTTGCTTGTAACCTTAGACTTAGCATTTGCAGGAGCTGACAGGCTTGTCACTGTGGACCACTTAGCAGCCCTTAGATTTTTATCTCTTTTGGTTTCCATTTTTAGGCAAGTCACTAAATAGCTCTTCAGTTTGCTCACATCTTGGACATCTCTACTAAAAATTGAATGTTTAGTAGTATTTATTCTCAGGGCTCATATTGTTCCAGTGCTTTTTCATGTTACTTTGTTCCTTTCTCAGAGCTTAGAACACGTCCAAGCACACTACTACCTTAGGTTTCCATGATTTGTGTTCCACTGCAGTGCTGTAAATTCTCCCATTTAGATAGCATAGCTTAGACTATTTTATTTTTTATTATTGTGTGGCCTGCTCATGTATTATCACTACAATGATATTTGTTCATATGATATTCTACATATGTTTCTGCTTGTCATATTATGTGTACATGTTATGCCTTATGTCTGCTGCCAAACAAAGATACTATTGTCTTGGCTCAGCTGTGCAGCTGTGCTGTAGGTACTCTCAGACCTGATGAAGTGATACAAAGTAGCCTATAGAGAGAAGGTACCCCATAAGTGCTCTAACAAGTAAGGCTAAATAACCTTGTTGTTTGTAGCAATGTCTTGTCAACTACTGGATGTTTGAAGTCAGTAGGGGAAATGTAAACTAAATAGTAGGTGAATGTAAAATCTAACTACAATTTGTGAGTGCATTTTGGGAGCTGAGGATGAAGGTAATATACAGCCCCCAAAGGTGGGACTATTGAGTGAAGCAAGAACATATGATGGAAATCACTCATGGACTCACAGAGCCTGCAATGAAGTCTCTGATGACTGGAGCAAGACACATTTGAAGTGAGTAAGGTTAAGGTGGTGAGCAAAGTCTTGTATGAAGGACAGAGATGATGCAATGGTGCAGGAAAAATGATATGAACACTTGTGTGGATTCAACTGCCCCCAACTACCTAGGTACAAAGGGTTTTTATACCTACAAATTGCCAAGGGGAAAGAAAACTTAAAAGGAAGAGAAAAGAAATGGGGACCTCAACTTTGTGTTCCAAGGGGCACAAAGATGAGGATTGAAAGAGACAGGAAATGATTGTGAGAAGGGAGATCAAGAAAGAAAGGAGGGGAATGCAGTATGGATACTTCAGATCTAAGACATACCTGTGTAGCAATCACATGTGTACATGTACCTCAAGCCCAAATGTGGGTGTACCACCATCAATTAGTGTTGCAAACTCATTTTCCAGGATATAGCCCAGAGGTTCTGGGCAGATAGATTGTGCAGGGAGACCAGGGAGAGATTCTGGAGACTCTGGGAATATCTCCAGGAAATGCATTCAAGTGCTACTAAGAGAAAAGGTCAAGATGGGCAATGGCTTTAGCTTATGTGCTGCACCTCCTTTGTTCCTAACACCTGATTTACAGATAATGGTAATTGATATGTCCCAGGGTACAGCGATGATTGATACTCAACTTCCTGACCTGTTACATCTGCAATCTCTCCCAACATCTTCCAATGCTTTCCAACTCTATAATACAATTTCCTGCTATACTTCCAACATCTTCTGTCCATTTCCATTCATTGCTAATCTCCAAACTATTGTTTTATTATTTGATGCTCATGATACAATTACTGTTTCCAAGTATGTTTCTGCTCAGTTACACTTCTGCTCTTGTTTCCACTACTTTATTATGTGTCAAGGACTTTTATTATTCCTCATATCCATAGTATTGCTACTTCCACTTTTACTATTACAATTAGCAATACTCATAGTTAAGTAGCTCTATTCTGTACCATAGTCTCCAATCCAAGTATTGACTAAGATCACCCCTAGTCCTCTGACTCAGTTACTACTAAGTCTTTCTGATTCTCTTCCAACATTCCAACCCCCTTCCAACCTTCCTTCTAGTTATGTTGACTAGTCTTATCTTGTCCTCAACACTAGACTTGGACTCTAGTTGTCAGTATTTTGTTTACCTCCCACACACTTCCAACATTGGTAATTATCTTCTGATATGTGGATCATTTACTAAGTTAGAACCCATGAGGACTGGAAGGGCACAGCACATAAGCTGAAGCCAACAGTTCTTACCCTTAGCATTATGGTCAGAAATCCATCTGACATCTACTTCCAACTTTTCCAATGTAGCACTATCATAGCCTACAACCTCTAGTCCCTATATTCTCTTCTGGAATGAAACTTGACATGACCAGAGATTTGGTCAGGAGTGATCCCCAGGGACCAGAGATCTTGTTGAGCACAAACTACAATGACAATAAAGATAACAACAAGTAGAGATGAATGAGGATAATTTAGAGGTAGCTTATCCACTAGCTAGAGACTAGTAGAGATGTTAAACACAATAATTAACAGACTGAAGTACTACAATACATTTGAAGTACTTAAATACTAAAAATCTAAGTAACCATAGTAGATATGCAGAGCATTATAATCATACTAGTGCAGTGGAGAAGTAAGTGTGTTATGAGAGAGAGAGCATATGACAAGGGCTAAGGAATATGAATTGAATGTTAACATGAAGAGATATACTACAAAAAGTATAGTGTGTGGCTGAAATGAAGTAAGTACAAAAATGGAAATAGACTGGAGTAAACCTGAGTAAATGCAGAGATGAGTGGGAAGTCAGGAAAGTGTCAGGATCAATTGTGAGTGGTCTGGAGATGGTGTGTGCTGCACCATATAGGGATATGACAATCAGTCCATGTTAAGTTGCCAGTCAGAGATGGATCTGCCTGTATCTTGATGCATTGGGCTTAGGTATGTATGCATGAGGTCATTTAGATGGTGTTTGAGTGTTCATGCTTCTTCATTATAGAGGTCTGTGTCCCATGTACTGTATGTAGGCAAGCTGGGACCTCTACACTGACTCAGCTATGTCAGCTTTGTCCAAGTCCCAGATCCTGAGCACTATATTTAGTGCTGCTGTGCTCCATGCTCCACTCCATGCTAGCTAAGCACACTTTTTTCCATACTTACAGCTTCATTGTGCATGTTATTCTGTCATAGCTAACTAACTTCACTAGTATGATGGTTCTGATAATAAAACACAAATTTTCCTTAGTGTTTGAGTGTAGATCTGCATGGGGTATATCAGTTACTAGATATGTAACTATATTCCAAGTATAACTTCAGCCAGATTATGCACTGTAATAACTATAAGCTATTAAGGCTTCTATTCTCTAAGCCAGCACTTCAAGAGAGGCAAATATGGAAGGTAAATAAGCCTTTAATGCCATTTTTATCATACAAAAATATAATGTTAATGCCTGTTTTTGGCACTCTGTAGGACTATACTGCCATACATGATTGACAACTCTACTGTAGCCATCCCTTCCTCAAAGAAGGATGGTATAATGACACTGAACCCAATATCCATGGGGTATATAATGTAAGTAGTTACTAGTTATGCACCCTGACACCCTCCACATCTTCATTGTGGACATGCTATTACTTTGTGTGTATTGGCAATGATCCATTGCTCAAGCATCTCTATTACATCACCTCATCACTATGCCTCCATGCATCAAGTATCACAAATAAAAGAAGCTATTATCATCAAGCTCAGTAACCTAAATTAATTGAAGGAATTGAAGCAGGTCAAATGGATGGAATTCAAGGGTAGGTGAGCTCAAGTATACCCTTCTCATTGAGATCTGCTGAGCATGTCTCTGCTAGTGCCATTATGTAATAAACAAGTACCAGTATGTCTTGCTGTCCCTCACAACACAATGAGGTGACCATGACCCACAGTACTGCCCAAATTCAGCCCTTCTGGGTCTACTTATACCCTCCCCATGATGCTTTCATATGCACCTCTTCTTTCCTGATGCTAGATCTGGTTGGCCCTTGCCCATACCCCAGTAGATCTCTTTTTAACTTTGTCATGATTTACTATATGATTTTAATATCCATTCAATGTTACAGTTCATCACTAATTATATGAAATGCCCATATGAGATGAGGAATAGGATCTGATGATTCTCTTTGTACCATCTCAGTTGAGCTTGAAGTTCAAAAGCTTGACCAAAGCCTTAAATTATTGTCTCAGCATTTCTATATCCTTACTGTATAGTCATTGTTGACTGTTTGGCTTGTCTATACATTTGTAGGCTGATTGAAAACAGAGGATTTGGGCAATGATACTTACTACATTTAGTCAATGAATGGATTTATTTAGATCAGTAATGTAGATGTGGTGCAATGGACTTGTTATTAAATATGAAGTAGAAATTTTGAGATTTAGTACTTGATATAGTTGAATTGTACATGCCAGGAGTTGGATTGTTTGTGCATGATAATTCCGATTGTGCATGCAAGCACCTCTGTTTGTGCACGCGAGACGCCTTGTTTGTGCGTGTGCGCTCCTGAATAAATGTGCAAAATGACCGTCATAGTAGCTGCCTATTGAAATAAGCTAAGCAAGGGTGAAGAAGCTGTGCCGAAAGATGGCAAAACTGACGTATATTTCGTTTGACCTAGGGAGCTCGTAGGCAAACGGATGAGAGATGTGCGAGAGAATACAAGATTCGGTAAAGCTACGATTACGTAATTATTACTAATGCGGAAGCAGCTTGCCAAATTCCAACACTGCCTTCGCCAGGCCCTTACTTTACTACCTAGCTCAGAAGCGTGCAACTACTTCCAACAGGTATGCATCCAATTTTTTGACCAGAATTCCCTCATATTTACTTCCTTTAATTAGATCTATAAGGCTTATTGATCGACTCATTGGCGTTACTGGCCGTGAGTTACTAGATCCTTTCGATATTCAGAGATGGAGATTTAAAATGCATGATTCTTGTCTAGGGATTGGTGTTGTAACCAGGTAATGGACATTCCCATGTAGTGATCTTCTCGCTCAATGCTGATGTGAAACATGCACTGTGATATGCGGCGTAGCTGCAGTGATTCTCATTATATGTGTAAGTCACAATTAACTATAACACTTTTATTCTTTCTAAAGTTGCATATGCTCTTCAGTGGTATGGCTAGCCATGTATATGATCCTTGCAAAACGTATAAATGCGTCATCCTTTGCTCCGAATTCTGATTGCTCATGTACCCTTCAATGTAATCCAATACTCTTCTCTCAACGCAAATGACTCTTAAACAGATCTTTTTTATTACTTGACTGAATACTAAACTCCTGTCAAGACTTAAGGAACGCGATGCCAAATTCTTAGGCCGAAGTATACTCTAAAGGAAAAACTAGTCGCCGAGAGGATATATACCGTACCGGGACTGGAGTAAGTGCAATTGCTTTCTATAGGGACCTTTTCGTCTTACTCATCTTCGTTTTCAACCATTGTTAGGTCGTTTCCATTGAAATGAGGACAACTACGGAAACCATGGGCGATGATAAAAAGACTTCCTTGAATGTAAGTGGACATATTGTGATTGAATTTAAACCATAACTAGTAACGCATACCTCCAGTCCCTATAGGGACGAGGGTTTTTGGGACCAGAGACTTCGAAAACGCACCGTTTGTATAGGGAAAATTTGTATAATTATCTTGAACAATTAATATTTACACTTAGTTTGAGTGATTTTTTTCATCTGCAGCACAAGTACCAGAGATTAAGATGAAATTTGTAGAGAATGAGAATTGCACCTCCGATTATTAGATAAAGTGCCTGATGATCTTAACGGATGCTGGAGACATTCCCCGATTCCATCTTTGTCCTGTGACTAACCCAAGAAACAAGTAAGGCCTATTTCTCTCCGCCTGTCTGTGTACTCCTGTGGCGTGATGGCTTATAAAAGTAATCGGTTTTCACGTTGGTTCAGAGTCGAAATACGCGTTAACTTTACTCTCACCGGTAAAACCCGGCCCGGTATTCCGTCTGGGGAACCAATATGTAATGTTGATTAATTTACTAGGGCTGCCAATCCCAAATTGTCAAATCCAGCGTCAATCTCTCAAGTCGAACGTTGACATGGCCTTCCACTACTGTCGACGAAGAGATGTGTACATGCTGCGCAGTATTTTTGTCAGCCCTTATTGTTGCCGGCCCTTATGCTTTGCCTATCGCTTTCTGGTTATGGGCACTCATCACTTGTCCCAGATGTAACTGACTGTAGTTCGACCTGAAATTGTCTCGGCACAGCGGCTGAGCATGATATATGTTGAGTTCGCACATTTCTGGCACAGATTCTCCTTATATTCAGCATCCTGATGCGATTTTCAAGGAGAATAAGTGCTAGCTAAATATTATAAAGTCTCAGTTTCTCTGGCTTGTAGGTTTACCCTCAACAGCTCCTTGTCTCACAAGCCATGGCTGCGACTCCCAAACTTTTGTTATCCATCATCCTTCTGTTTCTTCCAGGATTACTCAACTTCACGAGGATCGCGGCAGGAGCCTCCGTCGGTGCCGGAGGGCCTATCTTTCAACTCTCATATGGATCATTTCAGGGAGCAATTTCTGGCAACTTGTCGATGTTCCTCGGCATGCCTTTTGCAGCTCCTCCGTAGGTTATACCTGTAAATCAAGAATTTGTACAGAGTTGAAATGTGTCTATAGAGTTGGCAGTCTGAGGCTCTCTCCTCCCGCACAACCCTTACCATTTAATGGACTTCGTCAGGCAACTACGTATGGCTCTTCTTGTCTACAGGTTGTGAGTAACAACAGCCTACAGATATCCGAGGATTGTATGTACTCATTCCTATGAAATACCCAATGTTAGTTCTTCATTCTTCTCTTTTTTCCTTTAGGCCTTTTCATTAACGTTATCAAACCAACTACGATTAAAGCTGGAGTTAAATTACCTGTCGTCTTTGTGAGTAAAGATGCTTTTTACAAAAATGTTTGGCTTACTCTTTATTAGTGGATCTATGGAGGTGCATATGCTGTCCCTTTATATGTGGATTTAACTATATATGTTGCTTTATTAGGTGCCTTTCAAACTGGAAACGATTCTTCGTATCCAGGAAATACTATTGTCGACCGTTCTATCGCTCTAAATGCTCCCATAATATACGCATCAGCCAATTATCGCTTGGGTCGTGAGCAATTCACTACATTTGCTGATATGGCCCATCATGACTTATATGCTCAGCTCTTGGGTTTCTTGGGGGGAACGAGATCAAAGCTGCTGGTGCGGGAAACCTAGGAATACGCGATCGTACGTCCGGATATATTCTTTGGAATATCTTTTCCAACGTTCGACCGTGACTTCGACATTAGAGCGATTTGCTATTCAATGGATTCAAACCAATATTGCTGCTTTTGGAGGAGATCCGACCAAAGTCACAATGTAAGTAAGTGTACTATATCGAAGCACTGGTGCTTACATTACAGATGCAGTTGGGGATCCAGTGCCGGTTCAATTTCAGTAGGACTGCAGCTTTTAATAAATGACGGCAACACCAATGGTCTTTTCCGAGGTGCTTTTATGGTAAGGACGCCTTACTCAGTCTTTGCTCAATTTTTGTACAAGGGAAATTCTATATTTTAATCGACTTTCTTTTAGCAATCCGGATATCCGGTGCCTTTATCAGATATCAGCTCTCAGCAAGGACTCTACGACCAGTTTGTCGCGAATGCTGGCTGTACTGGTTCTTCTGATACACTTGCTTGCTTGCGCAGCATTTCTTCAGACCAAGCGCTGGCTGCGCTTATTAAATCACCCCAGGGTCTAGGTTATTCGACCTTTAGACTACCATGGATTCCAAGTGTCGACGGCCAACTCATTGTACGCAATCCGCAGACTTCAATTAAGCAAGGCTTATATGCTAAGGCAGGTATTTGATCCGTTACATAAATGGTACGAGGATTAAACATGTCGTTAGGTACCACTTCTTGCAGGTGAAGCTGATGATGAGGCAACGTAAGTATTTTCTCCACTTCATATTCAATTTTCGTTAGTTCACACGTTTCTATGCAGTATATTTTGTTTCAGTACTCTCAATATCACGTATTGAGTCTTTCTTTCCTCGCATATACTATATTGTTGACATAGCTTCCAGGACGAACGATGAATTCCTGAATTATATACAAACAAAGTAGAGAATTTCATTTTATCTATTTATGACGCGCAGCATTGTTAAATTCACTAATATATCATTCTAGCTACTACACTAAAATAACACCAGCTCAATTGATCTCCCTTGGCCAAGCATATCCAGACGATATAACGCAGGTAAACCTACTTAAGAATTTCTAACGTTAATTTGTCAATAACATAGGCCTCTCAGGGATCACCCTTTGACACAGGAATTCTCAATGCCGTCACGTTCGTTCTATATTATCCGTTTAACCTTCATATAGAACTCATTTTTCGAATAGGCCTGAATTTAAACGCCTAGCGGCTATCCAAGGGGACTTATTTTTCCAGTCACCTCGTCGATATTTCTTGTCAGCAGCTTCTAAGACACAGCCTGTCTACGCCTATTGTCAGCTTGACTTTTGAATTCACAGTCATCCATGTTTTAAATTTGATTTCAATCTAGTATATAAGCGGGGAAAGATCATACCTTTTCTAGGATCATTCCATGACTCGGACGCTTTTGAATTCGCTGGCACAGGCTTACTTCCGGATGATATAGGCACAGATGCACTCGGTATGTCATCATCTTCGGGTATACGAACAAATAGCTTGATTGCATTCTAGTTAATTTTGTGAATACGCTGAATCCGACAACGCCATCCCACCCAGGAACCTGGCTTTCACTCTCCAGTTGGCCAGAATACGGATCATCCACCAGTGCCCCCCCACTTTTTACATTCACTGATCCGGTACCACTTGTCACAATTATTTCTGACACTTTCCGGTCAGATGGTATTAATCTATTGACCGAGCTCAATTTACAGGAGTACGAGAGTTCTTGATCTCATTTCATGTTTTTAAAGTGTATTCTCTTTCTTTCTAAGCGTGAAATCTTCTTAGCTGTTGTACTTTTATCTCACAATTTAAAGCGTTAATCCTTCTCTGAATACCGACAATTGGAAAGCAATAAGATTGAGAAATCGTGGGATATTGCATATCCACTACTGCGGATATATATCAATAATTTTACAACAAACTTGAAATACCCGACCGCTTGAGGTCTGAATAATAAGGAAAACTTTACCTAAATGTGAAATATGCTTTTAAGAATTTTGAGTTGAATAGCTTCTACCCACAGTTTTGAAGGTACTGTAATCATAGACCTATGCTTCTGGTGAAAGGTTGCTGACATGGGTCGCTATCATCCATTCGTTAGAGAAATGACAGACTTGGAGAGGGAAATAGCTTAACTTGTATCTCAAGTAATTATGAGGATCAAGAAGCGCATAAGCTCCTTTCGTAATTGTCATATGGTCAATGGCATCGGCATATTCACTGAAATACTTTGTGCAATTCACTCACTGTCAGAATGCAAAAAATAGAAAGAAAATTTCAGAACAGCACATATAGTTCCATTGAATCATCTACTGACACCGAAAGATAGCAGACACACATGTTCCATCAAGAAAATGGCATGAAAGAAATTGTTCTACTGTAGTCTGTAAATACTTAGTATACAACAGCATTGACAATTCTAATTGCTCTTTGTTAATGAAAGCATAGTCAATATTAAAGCAACCTCACAACCCAACTCCCTTTGAGCAGTGGAAGAAAAATGGATAAAGCCTAAGCGGCCCACTATACTGACATTGCCTGCCAGGCAGTAATAAGTGGTCAGCCTGCCATCTAGAGGATGTGCATGATGTGCAAAAAAGCTTGTCTAGGAAGTTTAAAAGCACAACCTTCATGCAGAGCCAGGCCTGGTTAAATCCTTGCAAATTATGACAATTACAGATGAAAATTCAGATGTTGTTGTATGTCTTGAACATCTACAATATCCATTCTAGAAAAAATTACTACTATTTGTACATTTAAGAGTCTCATCATTGATATATGGGATTTCCTTTGTTTCTTAATTCTGGAAGGCTAGACTTAGGAGACTGTAAGGCTCCAGTGAAATAGCCTAGGAAATCTCACCAGGGTGGAATTTCATGATAAGAGGCTTCAAAGGAACCCACTCTTGTGTTAAGTCAAGGTCTCTTTGAATATGAGAGGCCTACAATGCCATTTTTCCAAGCCAATAATTCCAAAATGCAATATAAGAAGACATTAATGGAATTATTATTATAACAACCCAGAGGGTGAAATGAATGCAATGCTCAAAGATTATGCAAGAATCTATGGAGTTTTAAAATAATAGAGGGGATTATAAAATAGATACACTTAATACAAAAGATTCAAAAATCACCTTTAGTAGAATTTCCACCCCTTTGTTAAGCCAGTAGCATTCTTCAGATTGTATTTATGCTGAATTTCCCTCAAGAACTCTACTTTACACTCCCCCATGTATTCCAGGTGGATTCCAGGTGGAAATTCCATGGAATTCAGTGGATTTTTATTGCTGTGTCACAAGATATATAGATTAATTCTTTTATTTGTTATTGTGGAAAAATTCTAAAAATAGTACATTAAGCTAAATTGTAGCCACTGTCTGGGTGATGCCATATATGGCAAAATTATAGTGTGAAACTTTTTCCTCATTGAGAAAAATGCAAAATACTTTCAAAATATTGAGTCTTTTTGTTATATTGCTCATGTCAATTTAAGTAATAAATTTAACTGAATTATTTCCAGCATAGCAGACTTGTTCTACATTCTATTTTTGAAATGAAATTATATTATATTATATAATACAATGATATTTTTCCCACACTAAAACTATGGAATTAAATTCCTGATTTGTGTCATATCCCTATATGACTTAGTGCATATCATCTCCAGACTGTTTACAATCAATCCTGATGCTATCCTGACTCTAAGTTTGCCTTTCATGTTGATATTCAATTTGTATTCCTTGGTCCTTGTCATATGCTCTCTCTGTCTCTTAACCCACTTACTTCTCCATTGCACTAGTATGATTATAGTGCACTGCATATTTACTATGGTTACTCAGACTTTCTAGTATTTAAGTACTTAAAATGTATTGTAGTACTTCAGTTTGTTAATTATTGTGTTTAACATCCATAACCAGTCTTCAGCTAGTGGATAAGCTACCTCTAATTTGTCCTCACTCACCTCTACTCATTATCATCTCACTTGTCATTGCACTTTGTGCTCAACAAGATCTCTGGTCTCCAGAGATCTCTTCTGACCAAATCTTTGGTCAGGAAGTTGAGTATCAATTGTCATTATATCTGGATCATATCACTCACTGTTATCTGTAAATTGGGCATTAGGAATGAAGGAGGTGTAGCACATAAGCTGAAGCCATCACCCATCTTGATTCTTTCCTTTGGTAGCACTCAAATGCATTTCCCAGAGATATTCCCAGAGTCTCTGGTGTCTCTCCATGGTCACTGCACATATCCTATCTGTCTGGAACTCTAGCCTATATCCTGGAAAGCATGTTTGTGACAATTTGTTAGCATGAAAATTTGAAAATTACCTCAATTAATTTCAATTCATTATCTATTTTTATATTAAGGTATAGTAATTATAGGGTATGATAATATTTTTAACCTACAATCAAGGTAAAAATACATGTTTTTTTAAACAGTGAATAATATTTAGTTGATGTTCTATTTTTAAAAGAATTTTCATGCTAATAACTCAGGAATTTAATTCTATAATTTTAGTGTAGGAAATATTATTGTATTATATAGTTTAATTAATTTCATTCCAAAAATGGAATATAGAACAAGTCTCCTATGCTGAAAATGGCTCAGTTAAATTTATTATGACTTATATTGACATGAGCAATTTAACAAAAAGAGTTGATATTTTGAAAGTATTTTGCATTTTTCTCAATGAGGAAAGAGTTTCACACTATAATTTTGCCATATATGGCATCACCCAGACAGTGGCTACAATTTAGCCCAATGTTCTATTTTTAGAATTTTCCCACAGTAACAAACAAAAGAATTAATCTATATATCTTGTCACACAGCAATAAAAGTTGATGGGACTCCATGGAATTTCCATGGATTCCACCTGGAACATATGGGGGAGTGTAAAGACCTCCTCAAGCACAGTAAATTATCTCTGAAGAACATAGAAGTGGGCATATCATACAAGGTGTAGTTAGGATAGAGATGTCCAGTTGGTGGCTGAACAAGCTAGAATCCCCAGCAGAGGAGGTTGCAAAATCCCCCACAGACATATTGTGGCAGGGTAGTCTGGCATACAGTCACATGATCCACTTCCATAGCCAGAGTTCATGTCATGTTGTAGACAGTGAGCCAATCCACTACTACCCAGCTATCCTTAAGCATCACAGTATGCTCTGAGGCCTCAGACAGCTAGTTTACCCATCTCCAATGTTGATGTCTTTGGGCATGTCAAAGAAGAACTGGTCCTGCAAGAGATCAGTCCAGCTCATAACAACAACAGATGTGGCAAAGAAGGTCTTGGGCTAGTGCAGCAGGGTGGCTGGGCTGCTGGGCTAGTGGTCAAAGATAGTGTAAAGGATAGGTTAACTGGGTTGCAGAATGGCTGAAGGCTAGGGGTCCATTTTTCTAGCAAAGGTTTTGGTATATTGATCTTACTAAAACTTGGTTAGAAATTTCTGCTAGAACAGGGATGGTGTAATCTGTAATTGACACCAAATGGCAGATTGCCTAGGGGGCAGTCTCAGGGCCAATAAAGTCACTGACAAGGTGGTAGAGCATGGTTGTTGAGAGTGTGCTTGGACAGTGGGTACTGTGAGGAGCTCATCAAAGATCCTGGGCAGAGGAGTGGGACCATGGTAGTAGAAGAACACAGAGGAAGAGGCCTAGGATTTCCTTAGCTTCACAGAAACTTGATAAAGAGATAATTCAAATCAAAATACCTCTGAGGGATAAGTTATATCTGTAAGTTACACCAAGAGCCACATTAGAATCAGTGTTTTTGGAGTCAAATTCTGAAATAGCCTGAGATAGGGTCATAATATTGGATGCTCTGGAAACCACCCTGTGAAATCAAAATTCAGTGAAAATATCACCAAGTAAAAGCTGAAGACATACCCAAACAGCAGGTTGGTGAAAAGTAGTGTAATGAATAGCAGTCACAACACCAAAGTTATTTCCTCCACCCTTCATATCACAAGTCAATCAAGGTTCCTGAAAAAAGTAAGTAACGAGGCTGACTCACCTTGAGACCAAAGAACAGATTCAAGTTAGATGTATTGGTAGCAGTCATAATATCTCCAGTGGGTGTGACAATCTCAAATCCAGCAACCATATCAATTGACATGCTAACTTGGTTCATCACTCATGAATATCCACTATTAAGTATGAGTCTGCCTGAACTCATGCCAGAGACATGACCACCAGCCATGGCAACATTATATGGCTCTAAAGCAGAATACACTTGCTCCTATCTCTGGCCTGTGTTGATGGTAGCAATATTGGTTGTGGGATTGTAGGTGGTGCTGTTGAATTGGTCCATGGCAATTTGGATACCTGGAGAGGTGCTCCATCTTGGGTTGGTGGTGTACCCCCTGGACTTGACTGCATATGGGGTGCATGTGTCAGTGGCAAGATCCTCTTTGGTTCCTGGTTCTATGCTGCAAGTGGCATTCATTGAGCTAGAGGAGTATTTGTGGAAAATATCCTTCAAATATTCATCTGAGCCTGTAAAAATGCATGACCATGAGGATTGGAATGTAAAATAGAATATTAGCATGAACTTGGATAGTTCACAGTAGAAGTAGAAGAAATTGCTGCTGCAATTGTATTGCACATTGCACCATAAGATCCAACTGCAGCTCCAAAAGAGGTTGCAGTGAGAAAGAGAGATCTAAAAAGATCCAAAGAGAAGACTGGTGCCTGTGATCAAGAACATCATGTAAAAGATTCAATGAGATGGTAATGAAGTAAGAGGGTGATATGCCTGCAATATTTTATGCTCTTGAGATCACCAAGGGCCCAGTGTTCTGCATATGACCAAGCTTTAGAGTACTGAGCAGCTGTATTCAGTGTTGAGGCTTTCTGCAGATACCTCATCCAAGTGCATAGGCACCACAGAATCTGGCCCTGATGTTGAAAGCTATTTCTTGGGCTGCTGGCATTGTTGAAGTTTGAATCACTGTTCCTTGTACAACCAACACTCTAGAGTGATGAGCAACCATTTTTGGTCCTCATGTTTTCTGTAAGTGCCTCCTCCAAGTGCAAGGGCACTGCGTAGTCTGGCCTCAAAATGGGAAGGCATTGTTCAGTCATAGTTGAAGTTCTGGGTTGGAGGTTGCCCATTGCCATTGAGCTCATGATGATACAAAAATGGAAATCCACTGAATTATGTGACAACTGCATCAGATGTGTTCACTTTTGAGGGCTTTGTAGATGTATTTCAGAATCACTAGGGCCCTTGCATGAGTAGGATTTAAAGCATCCTTTTCAATCAGGATGGAAGATGAATCTCAATACTTATAAGAGAAAATCCAAGTATTCCTTAGTATTGTACTATTTCAACCAATTTGTCAGTCATAGATCACCCTTGATTTTTTCTGAATCTGGAAATGAACTTTTCTCAATTTATTGGAAAAAAAATGGGGATGCAAAAATGCCTACAGCAGAGTGCAAACATAGAGTGCAGAACACACAGGTAAATTGTCTGATTTGAAATATAAAATGCCAAGTATAAATAGAAGGAGCAACCCTAAAACCCTGGATAATTCTATTTGGAAACCCCAGTACATGCAAGAAACCCCATTGTCTATTTAGAAACCCATGTACTGATGTTGACACTTGGCCAGTCCTCCAGGAGCTTAGAACATCATGTGGTATTTAATTCTGAGTATGTCCAAGTACTTATATGCAAGTCCCAGCTGAGTCTACAAGCAATCTACAAGTCCTGTGTAGTTGTAGTAGTCAAATATTCTGTCTAAAAAATCCCATGCCTATTCTTGGAGGAGAGGACAACAACTATGACTGTGCCCAGCTGCTGGCACAGCCTTGGTTGAAGCGAAGTGTGACGTCTGCAACAACGAGAACACTAGCAGTCAACAGTGCTTTCCAGTGACTTTGAGAATAGCAAAAGCCAAGATACCTCACACTACTATTTATCTTCTGCTTAGATAATTCTTGAAATGAATTTATTGTGTATTTGTGCTCAAATTACAAAATGGCAAAATCCACTGTAACGATGCCATGACAATTGATTTAAACAGATTAAATTCACTACTCTGAGAAACAGAAATTCTCCTGCACTCATTTTTGCTTTTTATCCATAAAATAAATTTATATTCTTATAGATTAGAAAGCCAAAAATAAGTCTAGCAAATATCTAAGAGATGGTAGGACAGAAATGTTTTTTAACTTCTGAAATGGTCAAGGTGATTCAATCACTTAGTTAGCCATACTATATGCTATCAGTTCATCATCATGACCACTCAGTCGGCACAATTGATTTTCTTTACAAAAAGATGGGTTCTGAAGTACAAAACTTTGCCTACACTATCTAAATTATCTAATAAACGTGTACCTGCATTTTTTTAAGGAAACAATCACTCAGCAGCAAGATGCATTTTAGGTGGCTTGTCACACTTATGCCATCCTGGCAAAGCAGATTTTCAATTACTGCATGCATTGACAGCTGACACGATGCAGCATGTTCAACACTGATACATGCAGCTAAATTTTAATTACTTGATCATCTCAATGAATGTGGACAGTGACATTATGTGACTGATGACTGAGTGGTAGCATATAGTACTATGGGTGACCAGGTGTTTGAAACATGACCAGTGTTTGAATTAGTCCAATAACTCTGGCCACAACCTTTCTCTGAGCTTGGATTTTTTTATTTAGGCTGAAATTGACTTACTCTTCAGTGTTGTCAAGTTTTCTTCACAAAATTTCATTCAAGAGTGCTTTGAAAAAGAAAAGACTGTTTTTCATTACATCAAATTGCTTAGTGTAATAGCATCAAAAGCAAGATCTAATCAGATCCTCCTGTGTGATTTTCTCAAAAAAGGACCAGCAGGTAGCTATGTATGTATGGAATTGGACTGTCAATTTTCTCTATGAAAGATGAAGAACTTGGAGAATAATGAAGAAAAGAATAAACAACAAGATTCACAGCATGATGTGATTGTACCTATTTGAAGCAGAGTTTGAAGTCCACAACAACAAGAACACTGGCACAGTCAAGAGCATTGTTCAGTGACTTTGAGAATGGTAAAGGCCAAGGTACATCGTGCTACAAAGGCACAACTCAATTTTCAGGCCTCTTTGCTCCCTCCTCTCATGCACCATGCAGCTCTCAAGCTTGTCCATTGCACACATCAGATGAGAACAGTCCACCTTCAGCCACTGTGCCTCCACACACCTCTGCCTCAGCAGGTCCATTGTACCATTGCCATCCTGACCATTCTCCCACTTCAGGCCCATCTTGCTATCCTCTCCAATCGTCTTCAGCTTGTTACACCCCATATCCTCTAATGCATGCCCCTCCCCATCTGATCTACTCTTAAACTCAATATCCCCAATTATGCCATAGTAATATTCCATCCTCTTATAATCACTCTATGTATCCTCCTCTTAGAAAGTTTTTAAAATGGATTTATTGTATATTTATGCTCAAACAACAAAATGGCAAAGGGCAGTCAGTGTTGTGCTCAACCTTGCAATTGTGATGCAATGGTGTTGCTGCTCTGCCAACATTTGGAGTACTAAAATCCATTGTGACAATGCTGTGACAGTTGATTCAAATACCCTGAATTCACAACTCAGAGAAACAGATATGCTCCTACACTTGTTCCTCACAATTTATCCATAAAAAGAATTCACATTCATGTAGATTAGAAGGCTGAACATAAGTGTAGCAAATATCTAAGAGATAGGAGGATGGGAACATTTTTTAATTTTTGAAATGGTCAAAATGATTCAAACACCAGGTCACCCATAGTAGTAGCTGTGACCTAGAAATTTGTCCCACACAAGTGATCACTGATCATGGCCAATGCTGCTGACTTTCAAAGAACCCCCACTTTCATTTTGTATGGGGGTTTCAGCTAAAACCCCTGAAAGTGGGTTTCCAAATAGAATTATCCTAAAACCCTAGCTGAAAAATTGGTAAAACAAGCTCAAGAGTAGCAAATATCTCTCTTCTAAAAATAATAACCTTACAGAACCCATTTTCCTTCCTAATCACAAGCACTCACAAACACCTACACCTGCTTGTCCTTCCCTATCTCCTCATGCTCCTCTCCCCACCATTTCTCACCTTCTGCATCCTCAAACATAATCCCACCCCAGGAACTTGCATATTGCCCAGTCCCATCTCTCTAACAATGTTGTGAGCTTGCAGGGACCTCACACCAGCATGAGGAGTCTGAGGTAAATGAGGGCACCTAGAGCCAATAGGGGCACAAGGATGAAGAAGATGTCCCATGAGGGGGAGCAAGGGAACTAGAAGGGATTAGAAGAATGAGTTTGAGAAACAGGATAAGTAGCTTGAAAAGTAAACAATTTGATTTTGAGAAGACAATTGGGGAGAAGAAGAAATGAGCTGAATAGAAGAAAAGAGAGGATAGAAAGAAATGAAGTTAGGAAGAAAAAAGACATGAGAAGAACCAAGTACAAAGGGAAGAAACTGAATGATTCACAGAGTTTGTTGACCATAAACATGACCTTGACTAGCTCCATGATGAAGGGGTAGCCTATGCTGGGATGGCATGAGCACAGTTGATGGCCCAGAAAATAAGAAGAGAGAGCATGGGCAGAGCACAGCATGTGGCAAGGAAAAGGGGGCATGGGGACATGAAGAGCTCTAGGGGGTGGGGACAGACATGGCACAGGAGATTCTTAACAAGCTTCACCTCCTTTAGTTCTGCCTATATCCTAGCCTATCTGCACTCCCAACAGCCATGACCATGAGCTCTGTTTGGCTTATGGAGGTTGTCAATCTATGTCTGTGCAGTGTCCCTACACAAAGGTCTTACATTAATGCCAGAATCCCAATAAAAAGGTGATGGGGTTGAGCAGTGTCAGGAGCAGCAAGAGGAGTGCAGAGCAGTGGTGGATGAGGATGGATGTAGAGGCTTTAGAAAGAAAATAGAGGAGAGAGCCAGGAAACAGAAAGGAAGCATAAGCTAGGTCCTGATTCTGGGCATTCATTGAGACCCAAGAGGTGATGCTGTGGCACTGTATTGTTAATACCAGAATCACCTGTGTGCACTATTGTTCAGAATTCATGATCAGTGCTGCACTATTATCCAGAGAGAAGGGGTGCAACTATCCTCAGGCTAGTGAGCAAGAGACAGAGAGATAAGATATGACATCAAATTCAATGCCAACATTGACAGCAACTGAGTGATGATCTGGAATTGTTACATGCTTGGCAATGCCAGGAGGAATAAACAACTGCTGCATTTGGATACATTCTTTGCTCAAGTTCCTGAGCCCAAGTCCTTCTCCTTCTTGCTTCCTTACTCTTCAAGAAATATTTTTGCAATTTTGGTCATTGAAAAGCAGGACCTTTCCACTAAGGATCTCTGTTGCATGTTAACACCCTGCATATGTAGTCTCTTTCATCCACATAGTAAGTGGCAAGGATGGATCCCACAATAATTACTGCAGTGTGCACTTCCCCTTTGCATTACTGGTGCTGATGAGCACATCACTCTATACTTTCCTATTGGGAAGAACAGTCTCAAGGTTTTTGAAAATCAGCCAATTATAGGTGTGACTCAGCACACAGATTGTTAGTTTTGATTTTGGTTTAATTGCTGTTGTGCCCAGTGCTATCTGCCATGTGGCCATGCTTCAATATTTTATTGATACTTCCACTCCCTACTATGGCCTCATTAGACAGTTTGTGATCCATGCTCTGTCAGAAATAATTTTTTGATTGCAGGGCCACCTGGTTATCATATTGCAATTTTGTGGGGCCACCCCATGGAAGGTGCTTAATTTCTGGCAGTGCAGACAGAGTGTTCAAGAATATGTCTTATGTTTCTTGATATATTGCTTGCATATAGACAGAAATTCTGATAATATAGTGATATGCCCTAGGCAGATCTACACCTAAACAGTAAGAGAAAACCACATATCAGCATCTAAATTATGATATTAGTGAAGACAGCTAGCTACAACAAGATAAAGTACAATAATGAATCCCTAAGTACTAGAGAAAATGGACTAGCTAGAATGAAGGTAAATGTGGAGTGCAGCAGTGCTGAATATAGCACTGGTGTCCAGGACCTAGGGGGACCAGTGTAGTGACAGTGGTGTTTGTTTGGCTTCAGACATGAGCCCTAACAGCTGCACACAATGAAAGAACAAGAAACATAGGAGAATGTTGTACAAAAGAAGAACATATAGATAATCATATGAAAGTAGAACATAACATAATACTAAACAAGACATGCAGGCCTATGCTACATGAGAAACCTTATAGGCATGAACAAAAAATAAGTGAGAAAGACACAAATGGACAACATGTCAGATATGTAGCTAGGCTCTGAAGAAGAGAGCAAAATAAAGGAGAAAGGCACCAGTGAGACACTTCCCTAGGGAATAAATATGAATGAATATGTGATTACAGGTAAGCAATGCCCAAAATATGAGCAAACCAAAAACTGAGCCAAGAAATGAGCTAAGAATAGCCATCCAGGATGGAATAAAAGCTTGAGGATAATGAATGAGGAAGATAACAGGGATCTTGCCCCCTTTCTCTCACAATGTGGTCTGCAGTGATGAGCACCTCCACTCCTGCAATGCTAAGTCAGAGTGACAAGCATATTCTGGTTTGGTTTTGAAGTTAGAAGTGCTAGCTAGAGTTAGCAATTTGAGAGAGAAAACCATCCTATACCTTAATCTAAGAGAGTGACAAGCTGAGTACCATATGACAAGGCCAGGGGCTAAGTCCTAGACCTGTGTTAGTGATTTGAGAAGTCTAAGGGACAGGAAGACCATCCCTTTTGGCTTAGTTAGTAAAAAGTGTGATTTCAGGAGAAAGGAAGACCATCTCCTGGAATCTTCACCCAAAGACAGAAGGAAGACCACTGTGCTTTGGGAAATTAAAGAGGGAAAGGAAGACCATCCCTATCTAGTTTTCAGAGAGACCATTAGCATCTACAAGGGAAAGAAGACCACCCTTGTAGATTTAAGAGATTTATATTTGAAAAGAGACCTATCTACACTCAGAACAAAGTGACCTTGCAAGCTCTAGAGACAGGAAGACCATCTCAAAGAGTTATAGCTAGATAAGCAAAAAGAAAGACCATTCACTGCATTAGCTAGCATAGTGTCAGACATCCTTTTAACTTACCTTGTGCATTTTGTATTGCATTTTTGAATACAATTTCATTTCAGATTTGCTCCCAACAAACTTAAGAGGTAGTGGCCAGTCTGTAGGGCAGCAAAAAAAATTTATTGTCACCCTACTCTACAGACTACATCACCTTTTCAATAGTATCTTATATAAAGTTACATATTATATAAAAAGTTGAAGATATATTGATGGGTGGAGGTGGAGATATAACAAAATTATTACATTTGTAATCACTAGCATTAGCAATCAGTGAATTGCAATGCCATTTCTGGTGTACTATGGATCACAAACTGCCTATCAAGTAATTTAAATTCATCAGTAGATATGATGCAATAGTTCTGTATTTATGAAGATTTTATAAGATTTTAAAAGAGAATATAGAACTCATGAACTTCAAAAGTGTTATCTGCCATTTCTGTCACAAACTGGTCTTCCAGGGTATAGCCCAGAGGTTCCAGATAGATAGTGTGCGTAATATTAACAGAGAGAGATTCCGGAGT
>JASFDH010000504.1:0-23143 GCA_036937195.1 Nidularia pulvinata
CATTGGAGGCGCCGTTCAGCTTCAAGAGCTGTGCGAGGATCAGCCCTGGAGGAAGACCGGTGTCAGGCGGCATCAGGGCGGGCCTCGCAGGGACACGGACCTGTCGGTCCAGCACCGATGATTAGCACCTCTACGCCCACCGGCGGACTGAGCTTGTCCATCCCGTGGATGGCACACGACGCTGGCTCAATCAGAGTAGCTTCTTCGTCTGAAAGATTGTAGATTTTGAACACCTTCTTTCCTTGGCTATGATGTTTGGTTAAAAGACGATATTCCTTTAGGAATTCAGGTTCACTAACACCGCAACGTATTCTGCGAACCCGCCTGCCATAGTTACGCCGAGACTATCAAAGTTCTCGCAGAAGAGTGGCTGTCCACGAATGCAGAAGAAACACGAGTCGCACTGGTCGATGATTAGCCACTATAGGTGTTGCAAGCGGAATTAGACTTACAAGGATGGTATTGTCTGCCACACAGCGGTCTCCAATTGCAAGTCCTCGTACAGCACTGCCAACTTTCGATATGACGCCTACAATTTCATGGCCAGGTACTAGCTTCGATAGAATTCATGATGATGATCTAATGAATGGCGGTAAGATCCATCTTGACTTACGGGAAATCTACCGATAAATTCTCCCTGTGCCCAGTCAAAATGAGTGTCGCGTGGAATCAGAAAGACTGGGCAAATACTGACCTCGGCCAAGTGATGATCGGTCCCACAGATACCACAGCAGGTCACTGGAGGTCAGACAGAGTCAGCTATAAGTGATGAACGGAGTGGACTACCGTTACCTTTGATCAGAACTTGATCATTGTTTATCTCGGGGATGGGCGTGGAGATGATTTCGAGCTGCCGAGGCTAATGGGAGACGCAATAGGTGAGAAATATTGAAAGGACAGCGCTGCAACTGGAACTCACAGCATGATAGCATACGGCGTCCATGGTAGCTATGGCAGAAAACTATAAACCCGAACGTCAACGGTGACGGTGTATGAAACCTTTGATAAGACCCGAGAAGTCTTCATGGGACTGGAGTTGCTGCAATTGTATAGAGGTTCCAGGAGAGAGCGTCCTACCGGCCCGAACGGACCATTCCATCGGAGTCTTCATGATCACCAGACGCGATGCGTTGGACTCAGTAGACGCCTTAGTCTCGCCTAGCAGCTGCCAGAAACTCCCATGACGCGATGTCCTCTATCTATTTTAGCTAGTTTTCCAAGGAAGACCCAGAACATGCTAATATACACGTCCTTATATGGGGTGTTCAAAAGTAAAAAGGCCTGTGAGCAGCAAATGGCTATCACGTACGGCATGGATTTTGCAAACATTGGGGCCGAGTCAATCCCTGACCCTGTTACGTAAGTATCAGGGAGGGATTTGTCGAGGGCGAATATGTCGCACTCCCGCCAACTGCGTGAACGGTATTTATATATCCCGTAGGTTACTGTTCTTCCACTTCATATTGCTTTGCACACGCACTCTCTATCCCTACTTTCTCTATCAGATCTCTGGTTAATTTATTCTAGTTTTCATTGCCGCGTGTACTTTTACAACACCATTGGTTATAAACAATGCTGTGCCACTGCTCGTCGCTCAATGAAGGCATTATTAAAAAATTACATGACTGTCGACTATCAAAGATGCCTATGAACATCTTGCGACTCTCATTATTAATCCTAACTCTCTTCTTTCTTACTGGTTCTGTTGCACATTTATCTTTATTTTCAGGCGTACAATATCGTCAATTATCTGTCAAATTTTCGAACCGTAAATTTCCACGTGCAATAGCTGTACGCGTGCTGGGAAAGATACTCAGAGAGAAAAGGCTATATGCTAATAGCTTTCATTGCGCAGTTTTGATATTGTGTTTTCTTCACATAGTACTAAATTTCCATCCGAAAATGGTACTCGAGCAGATAAACCAGATACACCAAGTCTTACCTTCGATGTTTTAATTAAATTGTTTATTCATACCAATAGCGTAGCGTCGGGGTTTGGCCCCTGCGGTGCAGCTATGTGATGGAGTATTTAATTTGCAGCTATTTACCGGAGACTTGGAGATAAAATATACGCTGACAACTTGGTACTTCCTTCTAGCCGACTTAAACGACTGACCTCGTCGTTATAACCGTAGGATACTAGTGATGCGCTCTACAAACTGAGTTAAGAAGGATACGAATTGAATCATCTCATGTATAATTCATATCTAGTCACGTTAACCCTTCACCTGAAAGTCAACTATCAAGAAGAATCGAACGCGATTCTTGGACGTTCAATAAATCCAGGGTACTCTATAACTTAAAGGCAGGAGCTACGGCTTGAGCGGCTCAGGGCCTCAGGCGGACATGAGCTGCCCTGCGCGAAGCTGTCAGAGCTGTGGAGCCGCAATGCCGGCTCAGCTCCGCTCGCGTGGTTAGCAGCTGTGAGCGGAGCAGCGGCAACACTATCTATAAGCATAGTCTATGGAGAATCCCTGTGGAGAGTTTCTACTTTCGAATTTTTACATATTCGATGTGCTCGAATGCTTTTATCCGTTACTTATGATTACTAGAACGCTATTTAGAGTACCATCCTTATAATATTAAATTGGAAAATTGGAAATCGAGATTAGAGACCCGTCAACTTGAACAACCCGATGGACCATGAATCAGTAGTCCTCATCGTCCCAAGATCGAGCGTAGTAGAATTCGTCTCGCTCTTCAAGATCATCATAAGGTCCGCGCGCAACGAAACCCTCGTACTTGTTATGTTCGCGCGTTTCGAAGTCCTTGTATTCACGTTCTAGCAGGTCATCGTCCCACTCTCGCTCAACCATATATCCCCAGTCGAAATCGCGTTTGTTCTTCTTGTTAATAGCATCACCTATCACGCCGGTGAGAGCACCTGTACAAGCTCTCAGTGAACATGTAACGAATTATACATGCTTCATCTTTACTTACCGATGGGTTTCTCAACTTTATCCATGATGTCCATCGCTTTCTGTTCATTGGCGTTGAGATCGGCCTTGATGGCATTTCCTCCGATGGATATTCCCTTACTCGCGGCTTGAAGACCAGTACCAATAATGCTTGCTCCGGGAACAAATTTAAGGACGGTACCAGCAGCGGAAGTTGCAGCTGACATCCCCTTGAGGGCAAGCTTTCCAACTTTCCCAATGTTATTCTTCACGGTGGTGCCAACTTTCACGGCGACTTTTTAGAAGCAGAATAAGTTAGTAGATATAATGTAAAATTACATCTAAAAAATACCTGTCTTGGCCTTTTCCACGACTTCATTAAAACGTAATGTGAGGAAGAAGACATGTGTAATATGGCAAATAAAATACCTTTCTTAGCACCATCTCCGACTTTGTTGACAACTTTATACAGAAAAGGATGAATATCGGGTCAATTTGAACGGGAAAACGAAGACAACTTCACCATTCTTGATGCCGTTGCCTAATTTCTACTCCGATAGGTTACTAAAGTCTCCGGTGGTGAGAAAGTGGGATAATGTACCTGAAAGGCATTCTTGATACCATCAAAGATACCTCGTCGGACAGGAGTAATAGTAGAAGAGTTTACGGTTTCAGTGGATGCCGAGGCAGTCTGGAATCGCTGTTAATATAATACATATAATGAAGCTAGAATAAAACTTACGACAGCTGGTGTAGGGGAGTTTACTACATGAGCAATTCGGCCAGCCATAATTAGCTGCGCCCTACGGTCGACCTCTTGAGATGGATGGAAGCGTACATCCAAGCTAAATCATTGTTAAAAACATTGTATCTCACACGAAATATGCAGAGAGCTTGCCTTGAATTTGGAATGGGGACTGCTGTCGTAAATACAGTGAAAACTAAAGCGATAGTTAGCGCTACGAGACCTGCTCGAGAGTAAAAATGCATGACGGGCCAGCCGGTGGAGAGGACAAACGCCGAGAAGTAGAGCTTTATAGTGCGCACTGCCCTTTCGATGTCATGGCATTCATGTAGGTCCCCTTTTGCTTCACGATAACATGAAAATCTACCTGGGCGGTGAGTCGGCGCTGATATGAAGATGAGGAAGGGCCAACATTTCTATGGGTCATTCGGTGAGCAAACCTTCTGGGGACAAGTGTACCCACAGCACAGAACATACATCCTCGATGCAACGGATCATCAAGATTCTCAGCTGATTACCTGAAGTTCAATCACCGACACACGGAGAAGTTGAGCACGCACCCTGAAGATGTGGACTTTGAGTAGATGGTTTGGTAGCCTTCATCTGCCAGATAACTTCTCAGAATGAGAGTACACCTCCACCTGCAACCTGCTCGCATTTGTTGCTTGCATTCCGCCGGAATAGATCTTCTAAGAGGCGTTCAAAAATAGCGTTGAATGCTGTCCTAGCTCATGATGGCTACATTACAGCGCGCTTTTGTGTGTGCACCAGCGCTCCGCGATCATTCCTAAATCCATTAGGTCAAATATCAAACGGGAGGCACGCAGAAATGCTAAGCACATACTCGCCTATGTTACTCTAAAAGTAATCCAACCCTAAAGGATATTCATGAATTTTCCATCTGCATCAGGAGTAGATAGTAAAGACCAAACAAAGCGGTGCCTATCATTTTCACAAAGCTGAAATAAATCTCCACGCGAAATATCCCATGGTTCCCCACTCTTGCTCTAGTAAATTTCCGCTAACTGCTCGTCGTAAATTAAAATTTTATTTATGATGCAAATGAATAAGTAACTTATGAGAGGAGGGAGATATTCGATTATCTTCCCATTCTATCTTAGCCTAAGGTGGCGCTACTTTTCATCTTTGGCAGAGGGGGTTGCAGCACAGAACATGGCTAACGCAGATAAAGGGGCTAGTAGAAAACCATGTGGAGTAAATCCATCTATATGATGGTTGAGAAATAGATGAACATTATGTGTCATCAAAACAAGTTTGAGACCAACAGTTGAACGCGATGTTGAACGTGGTCAACGTCAGAGCTAAGAGCCCAGTTCAGAACGACAGCGAGACGCCGGGACGGCGATTCCGATCAGTGATTGCATCACGAAATCACGTGCATTAAATGAGCATTGGCGTTTTCGGCAACTCGGTCGATGCGAAATTCAAGAAAGTTGAAAGTGACTCCTTCGTAATTCCTGCTACCTATTGATCTTTCAGGATGGCGGACGACCGCCTTGCTAGGGTGCTTGCGAGACTTCAAAACCTTCCATCTATTTCTCTTCCTACAGATTACCCCAGGCCGACTGGCGCTCACAAGCGCATCGAAGCAGAGCACATTTCTGAACTCTCCGAACACTCGGCTTTCAGTCTCTTAAAACTCGTGCTGTACAACGAAAACGAGGACACTGGAGAAGAAGAAGAGGATGCTCAAGTATCCCGCCCATCTGCGTTCCATCTGCTCTTGGCAGCGTTTGCTGTTCTCCTGCATCGATATACTGGCGACACCGATATTGTCATTGGCTCATCGTCTGCTTCGTCACGCGATCCTCTTGTTCTTCGTCTCTCCGTGGATCCCTCAGATCCATACTGGGCAGTTGTCAGGCGCGTCCAGCAGATCGAGAAAGAGGCGGAGTCGGACGCATTACCGTTTGATGTTCTCACTCAGGCGCTAAACAAAGGCAAAGATGAGGGTCTCGAGAGTCCTCTTTTCCGCGTACGTTTCTTCGATGAGACGGACAAGCCTGGAGAGCAATTCATCAGGTCTACGAGCTTGACATCCGACTTAACTGTGTTCGTCACCCGCCCACCCTCGACGACGCGCGATCTGCTTGCTCCTCGTATCGCGCTTCGCATACTGTACAACTCTCTTCTATTCACTCCGACACGTATAACATTCATCATGGACCAGCTCTCTGCTCTTTTGCGCAAGGTTGCACCAAACCCGCTCACTCCCGTGGGCTCCATCCCACTTGTCACCCTTGCCCAGAAGGTATTGTTACCCGATCCTACCGGCGACCTGAACTGGTGTGGCTGGAAAGGTGCCATCACTGATGTCTTCTCGCGCAACGCGCGCCAATCGCCTGACAGCCCCTGTGTTATCCAGAACATCCCCGCTGAGACACTTGGCGAGCCGCAGAAACAGATCACGTACTCATATGGTACCATCCTGCGTGCCTCTAACATCCTGGCCCACCATCTCATCGCAGGGGGCATACAACGAGAGGAAGTCGTCATGGTCTACGCGCACCGTAGCGTCGATCTGGTAGTTGCCGTAATGGCTGTTCTCAAAGCGGGAGCTACGTTCTCGGTCATCGGTTCGTAATCGCGTTCGTCTATTTCATGGCTATTCATAACCCCGATTTTGGCGTGTAGACCCTGCATATCCTCCTTCTAGACAGATCATTTACCTCCGCGTTGCCCAGCCCCGAGGACTGGTCGTGCTCAAAGGCGCTGGCACCATTAGTCCATCTGTGCGCGAATTTCTGTCTGTGGAACTCAAGATTCGCGTCGAAGTTCCTGCTCTTGATGTCCAATACAGTGGTGAGCTTGTTGGTGGCGCTGGACCGGTCGGCGATGATGTACTCCTCCACGCGGTTCATCTTGCGGAAACCGACCCGAATGTCACGCTCGGACCTGACAGTGTAGGGACGCTTTCATTCACCAGCGGAAGTACCGGTATTCCGAAGGGCGTACGAGGGCGTCATTTCAGTTTGACCCACTTCTTCCCTTGGATGGGAGAGAGGTTTGGACTGAACAAGGAGTCGAAGTTCACCATGCTCAGCGGGATCGCCCATGATCCTATTCAACGTGATAGTGAGTAGCATTATACTTCCCACATAGTCCTTCTGACTGAAGTGAACAGTGTTTACTCCTCTTTTTCTTGGCGCACAGCTGCACGTTCCTACTACAGATGACATCGGAACTCCTGGGCGCCTGGCCGAGTGGATGGCCAACAGCCAAGTCACGGTGACACATCTCACACCTGCTATGGGACAGCTCCTCTCCGCCCAGGCTACTTGCCAAATCCCTTCCCTACGAAATGCGTTCTTCGTTGGAGACGTGCTCACTAAGCGCGACTGCCTCCGTCTCCAATCCCTCGCTGCCAATGTCAGAATTATCAACATGTACGGTACTACTGAGACACAGCGTGCGGTGTCCTACTTTTCCATTCCCCCCATATCGGAGGATAGCACGTTCCTCGCGACCCAAAAGGACATCATGCCTGCTGGTGAAGGCATGATCGACGTGCAGCTGCTGGTGGTGAACAGGAATGATCGAAACGTTCCCTGCGCTGTGGGCGAAGTGGGTGAGATCTATGTCCGCTCTGGTGGACTGGCAGAAGGGTACCTGGATCCGGAAGCCACGAAAGAGAAGTTTGTGAACAACTGGTTTGCGGCAAAGGCCCCGCCAAGGCAAGATACTATCTTGCACCCCGTTAGCGGCCTGGCAGGCCCGGAAGCGAGGTATTGGAAAGGCATAAGGGACAGGATGTATAGGTCAGGCGATCTGGGACGGTACATGGCTGATGGGATCGTGGAGTGCACGGGACGAGCGGACGATCAGGTCAAGATTCGCGGATTCAGGATTGAGCTTGGAGAAATCGACACGCATCTGAGCCAACACCCCCTTGTGAGAGAGAATGTGACGCTCGTCAGGAGAGATAAGGACGAGGAGAAGATCCTGGTTAGCTATTTCGTGCCACTGGACGGAGTGGAGCTGGAAGGATTCGCCAGCGAGGTGCCTGAGGGTGAGGACGCAAAGGGAGTGGTTGGTGGAATAAGGAAGTATAGGAAGTTGATTAAGGACATCAGGGAGCATTTGAAGAAGAAGCTGCCGACTTACAGTGTGCCGACTCGTAAGCCCTACCATCCTCTCTTGAAGTACTGTTCGCTGATTTATTTGTAGTCTTCGTTCCACTTAAGCGAATGCCTCTGAACCCCAACGGCAAGATTGACAAGCCCGCCCTACCCTTTCCAGATACCGCACAAGCATCATATGTTGCGACATCTACTCGCACCGGCAACTCAACTGAAGAGACCATGCGTAGTCTCTGGGCCAGCATTCTTCCCAACGTACCGCAACTTATTCCCTTGGATGAAAGCTTCTTCGATCTCGGTGGACACTCTATCCTTGCCACCCGTCTTATTTTCGAGATACGCAAAGCGTTCGTGGTCAATGCACCTCTTGGCCTGATATTCGAACAGCCCACCATCTCTGGTCTCGTTGGTGCTGTTGAGGCACTGAGGAACGCAGATCTTGGCTTTGCCTACAAAGAATCCTCTGTCGCTGTTCCGGGAAGGGATATGAAGAAGGCTGCTCCGCCATTGGATTACGGGCAGGACTACGAGCAACTACTCGCAAAGCTCAAGCCCTCATATCCTTCTGTCTCCGCAGAATTTGCCACTCGTCCATTAACTATTTTCCTCACTGGCGCTACTGGATTCTTGGGAGCATTTGTGCTGAAGGACCTCCTTTCGAGGAAGGACAGAGTCAAGAAAGTCATCTGTCTTGTTCGTGCATCTGGTGCCGAAAAGGCGCTTGCAAGGCTTAGGGAGGGCTCTACCGATCGCTGTGTTTGGGATGAGGAATGGGTATCTAGTGGAAGGCTCGAAGTTGTTACAGGAGATCTGGGCTTAGACCTCTTTGGGCTCGATGCAGAAGTCTGGAACCGGGTTGCTAGTGATGCAGATGCTATACTTCACAACGGTGCTTTGGTTCGTATTGTCGTCCTCACCGACTTATTGTCACTAACATGCTGTGCACTCAGGTCCACTGGGTCTATCCCTACGAGAAACTTCGTGCTGCCAACGTCATTTCAACCTTGACTGTCATGGATCTAGCGTCCACCGGCAAGCCGAAGCTCGTGGTATTCGTTTCCTCGACATCTGCGATAGACACAGAGCACTATGTGCAGCTCTCAGAAAAACTGACCGGCAGGTCGAACTATCGCGGTGTTCCCGAGAGTGACGACCTGGAGGGGGCTAGATCGACATTAAAAACTGGCTATGGCCAGACAAAATGGGTGTCGGAGAAGCTTCTGTTTGAAGCCGGACGCAGAGGTTTGAGAGGACATATCGTCCGTCCGGGATACGTTGTTGGTGACTCTCGCACCGCTGGTGAGTAAAACTTATGCATCCTCTGTACAAGTGTCTAATACTTCTTTACAGTCACCAATACGGATGACTTCATCTGGCGTTTGGTGAAGGGTTGCGTTCAGCTTGGTCTTGTGCCAGATATCAACAATTCCATCAACATGGTCCCTGTCGACACCGTAGCTCTCTGCACCTCCCTGGCTGCCGTCTCCCCTTTACCTAATGCCTCCCTCTCCGTGCTGCACATCACTGCGCAGCCGCTTCCCACCTTCAACGGTATGCTGTCCCTGCTGAATCAGTACGGATTCTTCACCGAGCCGTGCGAGTACGTCCTCTGGCGACGAAGACTCGAGCAGCACGTTATGGAGGTGCAGGACAATGCTCTCTTCCCGCTGCTGCACTTCGTGCTTGACGATCTCCCAACGAGCACAAAGGCCCCGGATCTCGATGACTCGAACACTGTGGCGCTGCTAGGACCGCTTGCGGGACAGGTGAAGCGCACGGTGGACGATGGCCTTATGGGACTATATCTCGCGTGGCTTGTCGAGGCGGGATTCCTCCCGAAGCCGTTACTGCCTAACTCAGAGAAGACACTGCCTATCCTGGAGAATGCTGGGTCGATCAAGGCTGCTGGGCGGAGCGGCGTTTAAGAACGACGTTATTGGAGGCTGCTATAGCCTGTAAGTATATAACTTTAAGTAGGAAGGTTATCAGAACAAAAATCTAAAGTGTACCATCATCTAGTACCAATGTAGTACCGCCCGAAGCTTTCGTTTTATTCTTATTTTCTGTGTCATGAATTGAAGATAACATTCGAATCCGTCTGCACCGTACTGTCCAGGAACCTGGGCGCCCTCAATAAGAATATGTGAATAATCTCCTTCGTTTTAGTAAACATGCCCGGCGGATAAGATGTCTAGATTCTAGTGCCCCTCCAAAAAGCCATTTCACCTTTGCTATCTCGACGCAATAAACTCGAAGCGATACTCATAACAGGCTCAAACCATAAAAGCGGAGATAAATGCAATGCAGTATCTCTGCAGTTAACGAGAAAGAATTGCAGGTGTGGTACATTGGAACATTATATATATACTGGTACATCTTGATTTTACAGACCTGATAAGAACAGGAGATCGCATAGCCAAAACTTCAGAGTACCTAGATTGATATAGAAATGTTACTGGAAATTGTACTTTATATGAAACGAGAGAGAAATACAATACCGGATACTTCATTTTTGATCTGACACATACAAAAAAAGGATAGGAAGGGCCGCGTATGGGAGATTCGAAATAGTATCTAATCCATGTTGAACGCATCGAACTCATCATCGCTCTCCCAGGAGCTGAACGAACCGCTCCTGCTGCCGCCATTCGACAAATTGAGCATGTCCCACCTAAAGGCTCTAGAGGGAGATGCCTCAGACTCGAGCTCGGATGCGGATTGCGGTGGGCTGGTTGCGCGCTCGACGTCCGTTATCGAGGAGTGCTCATATGCATTGACCAGATGCTCCCGGATGCTGTCGTACACTTCCTGGTTCGCGCCACTCAGGGGGTCGGTCTCCGCAGAGGGGCTGCGGCGACCGCTGGATTCAGCCTCTGCGGAAGAGTCGCGGAAGCCGCTGGGATAAAAGCTGAAGATATCCTCTTCCTCTTCCGGCTCCGACTTAACTTCAAAGTGGGACACGCGGCGCTTCTTCGCAGGGGGAAAGACGAACGGGGAGGGGCTGGACGAGTGGTGCATGCTCGGGGCGGGAGACATGCTGGGCGAGCGGGTAGAGCATGACCCACCGAAGACACTTGGGGTAGGGCTGACGTACGCATGATTGCGCAGAGTCTCCGAGGATGCAGAGCGCTTGATGCCCTGCCGGTCCTCCCAGCGCATGAGCTCCTCGCGCTCGCGGGAATGGCGGGCCAGGAGCTCGTCCCAGAGCGATTTCGGTGCGCTAGGAGCAAGGCCAGCGCCGAACTGGGACTGAACCACGTATTCTGTGTCCAGAACGGCTAGGTAGGCAACGTCCTTCCATTCATGGTCGTATGGGCCGAAGTATGCGCGGCGGCGGACACATTCGTGGTTAAATCCACTGGAAGAGAGTAAAGTACAGTTGTCAATCCTCTAAATTAGAAGTGGCTGGCAGTGGTACGTACCCTTTCACGAAGAAGGCAACAGTGTGGCCATTCCTGTTAGGGTCAGCGACGACAGCCTGTACGCGATGGCACGAGCGGTCGGCGAATGCAATGCCAAGGACCTCACACATAACCTTTGTTGCCACTCCTTGCCTCCGAAACTCGGGCTTGAGGATGATACCGACGCTGAGCTCGCCGATGTGCAGCGTGTTGTGCACGTCTTGCGAGGACGGGATGAGGTAGACGAAGCCTGCGAGGTTACCAGGGTGGGCTAGGGGCGTATCTAGGGGGTAACTGAAGTACGGGTCGACGGGCTAGACATGAGATGCTGTTAAGTACTGTATCCTGAGACTTGACTGCAGTGAAAGGGGCGTACCAAGTTGTTGACGACTGGAGGCGGAGAGGCGTTACCTGAGCTCTCGATGTTGATTACTCCAAAGTAGTGGGCTAGGTTAGCAAAGCTTATGAGGTCTAGGAGGGGGTTGGCTGCCTCGACGCTCTTGAGCTGGAGCTCTTCGAAGAGCGCATGCAGGGCGTCTAATCTATCATCTTGCCCGGCGAGACCTGGAGTGAGGATGACTCCTGGTGCGTCCATACCTACGGCTGAGACAGAGATCCAGAGGATGCGGTAGAGGGAGCAAGACGAATGTAGGGTATATTTATATTTTGGTGAGGGAGTGAGTCGGAGTCAGGACTCTAGCTGGGCGTTTGAGTTGACCAAGAGGCGAGACAGGATATGGGCGTCTACGGAACTGCGCCTCATCTCGTTTTGTAGCTTCTGAGCTATTCCACAGCGCTTTTTTCGATGTCATGGCTTCGTCGTGACATGCAGGCAGCGGAATACAGCATAATTGCCTTAATATTCACTGTTTTCCCCGCTGCCGCGGCTGAGCGCCTTGGGATCGTGCAGACCCCGCTCCACTCCCTTACTCCCTACCGGCGCTGCGGATGCAAACCGTTCGAGACACTACCTGATCGTCCTCGTCAGCGTCACACTGAGGAACAAATAGAGTTCGAACTCACACCGCGCAGGAATCAGATGGCGATGCCATCTGCTGAGTGCTCCCCCTCGTGCCGTGGATTCCACAGGAGAAAAAGTCAAGTTCCCAGCACAGCAATGGTCCAGATTTTTATCACATCGAGGCGATATAGATAGGCAGGTCATAGGTAGGTTGTGAGGTATCTACAAAGTTCACAGCATGAGTGGTGTTAAATTTCTGCTGCGTCCAACGCGCGTCGCGACGCACGTACGTGAATGAGATTGCGATATCGGGGATGGGATGGGATCATCTACGCAAGTAATATATTTTACTGTTCAAGTACTATTTTCGATTCCTTTCAATAGACGGGAATGACTGGGAATGATGATGATCCCTCTCAAATTTAGCACATACAACTGGTGGTAAAGTATCGAAGCTATGAGAGCAACGCGAGCTTATAGGAGCTTACGTATTACTCGGCCTTGAATATACTTCACAGTTCGCATTTCACTGTTATGACCTTCGAATGCAATTTGAAGATAGTTGCGATTTCAATGAGAGCAAGCAGTAAAAGTCCTCAGTGCTTCTTGGCAGGTATTCAGGAAAACCGAAGAAATCTCAACCAAAAAACCCAGTAACCATCAATAACAAGATCCTAGTGGAAGTCAACAGCAATCTCCTCTTGTAAAAGAAACACCTGCTCCTCTTCCCTTCATCGACCGCTCAGTGGCATGTCCATGGGAGTGTCAACAAACGAACAACAGTCATGCAATTATATCTGCAGAGAGTCAGAAGTTTCAATAAACGTTGCAAGGCCAGGGATGGCATGCTTCTATATCGCGATGACCGGTTGAACGATAAGATGTCTGGCAAGGGGCTCCAAAGTTCACGATGTGGTATGGTACAATTGATTCGACCGCATGTAAGCATATCATATTGGAAGTGGAGACGAAAAAAAGAGATGTAACATAGATGTAAAATAAGACGCTTACTGTAAAATAAAGTATGAGATGCGGTGACGAAAGTAATCGACAAGGAACGTACGAAGGTAAGCGCGGCACCCTTGGTCTTTTTCTCACCACCGAGCTCGAAACTGGGGAAAATATAAGCAATAGTAGCAACAGACAAGACGAATAGACGCACTGTTTGCAGCGCTTTAGGGACATCTGCATTTTGTACTTGCACACGGTGCATTCCAACCGCAGGACAACCTTCTTTGTCGTCTTGGCCTACAGCGCATCATAGCTCATCAGCATTCCGCCCTAGTATGGGTTAACTACCAATAATGCGCAACACACCTTCTTGTGGAAGACTGGCTTTGTCTGACCACCATAACCTGATTGCTTCCGGTCGTAACGACGCTTTCCTTGCGCGAAGAGGGAGTCTTTGCCCTTCTTGTACTGCGTCACCTTATGAGGACTGTGAACGCGGAACACTGTCAAAAACCACAGATATATCGAGATTAAAAAAGAGGGGCATACGTGTGTTTCTTGCAGGCCTTGCCCTTGCAATCTAAATCGCAGAAAATCTCTATCGGTACACTATCCTCCAGGCAAGCTAAATCCTAGGATGTACTCACATGTCTTGCGGACCCTACACAGGAGAAATAGTCAGCAACACGGACATAGGATGCACGACGGGTGAATACACACTTGGGAATGTTGACCATCTTGACTGGCGGCGACGACGACGATGGACTCGATCCTGAGCGTGTTCTGAGTACCGTGGCTCCCTCGGGAATCGCCGAACCGCAGGTTCTGTACAGTTTTGCATTTTGAGTTCAAGCCTGCATATCGGCGTTTGCCGTTCTCGGCATACACCGATCGCCATCAGTTCGCAACCGAACTGCAACTATAACCTGTTACTAGTTATTGTGAATCTCTCGTCTCTGTCACTACTGTAAGAAATGAAATACCTCCTTCGTGACCCAGGTTCAAGGACCTACAGCACCTGACCCGATTGAGGATAGCTATCTTTGCAAATCCTATTATTTAGGTTGTTCGACGATACCGCCAACACCGTCGAAGCCGCTGTGGGGCTTGAATCATGATATGTTTCTATGCATACAGATTACTTCCGGACTCGGTAAGGATCTGTATCCTCTGATGGGGTAAGATGGCTTTCTTTAGCTCTCCTGAATATCTCTACGGGGTAAGTAATCTCAATAGCGAGGTGAAACCAAGAGGATGCGCCAGCCTGCGGACCATGGTAATAATGCCAACTCGATTACTTTATATTTCAGACCTCTATACCCGAGCGAACGTACGTATTGGTCGAATCTCACTTTATCTTTTTAACTTCTGGATTTAAAACTCGGCAAGAAACTGATCCTGTTACTATGTAGGGTACAACACTAGGCCCAATTAATTTCGTCGAAACTTATATAGCGCTCGAGCACTGTATATATAACTTTTATCAGTGTCCATCCTCCATCTTTGATTCCCAACATTTGATTCACAAATTCGCTCCTAAACACTCAGCTGATGCCTCTTTTACCACAGGAACTAAATGATGCGATAGTCAGCTATCTGCGGGATGATTTCGGATCGCTGAAGCACTGCGGTTTGGTTTGCACGTCTTGGCTTGCATCCAGCCGCGTTCATCTATTCGAAACTGTCATTCTGGACGATTGCAATGTCGACGAATTCACATCACTCGTGATCAGTCGACTTTCCACCTTCCCTACTTTCGTTCGGAAGCTCGAGCTCTCTCCAGGAGTGTTAGATGCCCGTTGGCTGCGACGTCTTATTCCATTCCTCGAGGTCCTATCAAGAGTTGCGCTCCTGAAATTGCGCAATGTCGATTGGCGTGCTTTGCACACATCGTCAAAGTCGACTTTTACGTTCACGTTCGCGCCGACGGTGTCGGATTTACAGTTGCGAGGTATCGAATTTGAACGGTTCGATGACCTCTTGGACGCCGTTGTCGCTTTCCCCCTCCTTCAAAAACTATCCATAGACGGCGTCAGCTGGATTCATAGACGGGAGCTGTCCCCACTGGCCAAGCACAACTTTAAACGTCTTCCTCCCTCTGTAAATTATCTGCATATTGGCGAGTGCCCAAAGCGAGAAATTCTTAACTGGATCCTCTCCCACAACCCCATCCCGATCGTCAACCACATACATATCTCTCCCTTGGGGGAAGGAGACACTATAATCCTCGGCTCCTATTTCTCCCATTTAGGGCCCCACCTCCGCTACCTTACTATAGGCTTCGGCGAAGGCGACAAAGTGCACAACTGTTCGGGCGGGCTCACCATAGCGCGGGTGCATATCTCCAAAGTCATCGTTACGCACACCCTCGTAGCGGGAAACCCCACGTGGTCGCAGCACGAGGTGCAGAGCGTCACTGAGATCGTTGCATGCAACAATTTGGGGCTTCTAACAGATTTGAGATCTATACACATTGAGCGGTTCGTATATTATGATGATAAGCTGCACAGCAGTGGCGGCCATTGGGCGATGAGGACGCTGGCGTCGCTCAAGAGTCCGGGTTTGGAGGAAGTGGTGCTGAGCATTTTGTTGTCGAGGGTCGGGGACTTGGATGTGCATCTCATCAATTGGGAGTTCTTTGATCAGCTTTTTGGAAGCGAGATGTTCGTGAATTTGAAAAGGTTAAAATTTCGGGTGGAGGGAACAGTGGATAAAGGAGGATTGGCGGATTTAATTTCATGCAGGCTTCCTTACTCTCGAAAGAGAGGGATCATCTTTTTCGAATAAAATTGTTCGTAGACATGCATTTATTGAAAAAATTACAAGTACTAGTTTTATAGCGAAGCTTCCAATGCTATTCTCGTCCAGAACTTCAAGTTAAAGAAACAGTGCTCAGTTATTTCTCACTCCAAATCTGAGGCCTAGGCCAATGTCTGATTCTGCATACTTCGGTAGTAAGGCTATAGAAGGACGGTAACGAGTCTACTTATTCGACGTGTAGAATTTCGGGGGGTAGCGGCGTAAATTCCTAGATCCTATGAGTACGGAGATACTTTGTTTCGAGGCGAGGATTACATACATACACTTGAGTCGAATAGCAACTTGCTGTATTTTATAAGAAAAACGTGATGTCATAAGCCGTAAAAAAAGTCTAATGCGTCAATACGACAGTCAAGAAATACGCCACGTATCTTCCGAGAGTGTTTCCGCCATTCCAAGAACCGGAAAGATGTAGGTTTTGGAGCAGGTATTTGTCAATGATAAGTGAAGCTGAAGACCTTCCAGAATTAATCTTATCTCTGAAGAATTTAACGACACCCGTAATAAGCGGAAGCGAAATTCGAATACCTCGATGAAGAAAAGGTCCTTTATTCGTTCGAACCACTGTTCCGATGATGTCGTCGTCGAGATATTCATCTTGGCCAAAACTGGACCCCTTGGACGGCAGACCCACAATGCCCAGTTTACTGATTCAAGAAAATGCGGGAGTGATAACACCTAATATATAACAAGTTCCGGGTTCCAAGCAAGATATCGACTGAAATCCCATGATGCTCCATGCACACCGAGTGTATTAATTTGTGGCTGGAGTCGCTTGTAGCTGAGGAATTATCAATGTAATTCTTGAATCCCATGGTCACATAAGGGCAGAGGTACTCAGTGAATAATTAATTCAAACTCTGATTTGCAAGGCCCTGGGGAATAAAATATGCGAAGTCTTCGTTTGTTTGAGAGATACCACTGCATGAGGGGTTGAATGAGACAGAAAGGAAACGGTGCAGTTCATGCCATCAAATATTTCTCGGATGTACCTGAGCGGAAGGATGGCCCGGGGTGCTGTTCCGCCATTTCTCCGTGCTTTAAATCTCAAGTTGACGCTCAACGTTATTGTTAGTCTGAAGTTTTCTTCAGCCCTGGGTCAATATGCCACCATTATGGGGCTGAAAACGATCTTCGACGGCACGAAATTTCATTCTGCAACGGAGTATAAACTCACGGTTGATGAAAACGAATAAGAGCATGCATACTTTGTGCATACTTACAATGAACTTGGAAGCTTGCCATAAATTTAGCAGCGCATTGTGCCGATTATCACGGCGAGCCTGCGGGTGCCTGCTATAAGCAGCACTACACCACGAAAACCAAGGGTCCTGACAGACACGGCAATTTCGTTGTGGTAAATACTTAATTAGCAATGTGACGTATCCGGCCTGATGTCTGCCAATGCGGTATTCATAGATCGCGGTCAGGGAATAATGATCAGGGTAATTGCATTGTGATTGGCTACTTAGCATGTTAGAGCTCACTGCATATTCTTACGATGAGTGCGTAGGTTGCCATAAGCGGTGCCGGCAGAGCCAGGGAAATATGATCCATGTGTGTCTTCCTTCCTTCCTCGGGGTGCCTGTGTATGCCCGAGTAAAAAATAGCTGTCGTGTTAATGAGCTCATGCGGGAGCGTGTATGCACCGATGAAGCGACATTTGGCCTGGTTCTCTTCCATGTTTGCGAGGTGTGGAATGTCTGTGCCGGAGGGACCACTGCCACCTGTGCATGTTAATGTACTCTATATTGGTATTATGCATAGATCACGAAGAAGGTATGGTAGGCATTGGCATGTCAGTGGTTTTATTTATAGCAGCCTCAAGATAGAGCGGAAATTTGATATGGGAGAGAATGTTGCAACTTAGGCAGATGGTAGAATGGGTGTTGGTGACTCGGAAGCCATGATGGTACATCTTTGATTCGACCTATGTATTCAAAATGTAGGCCCTGTGAATGATCATCTGGCACAGGGTACAATACGACTGAGATGAGAAGGTGATGGGCACAGAAGGGTGGTGGGCAGAGGCGGTCACTGGTGGCATTAGAAGTTGAACTTCTCTTTGGATCCGTGAAGACGGGACGTTAGGAACTAAATATGCCTAGAGATATGGCGGTTTGAGGGGATAGAATGATTTTATCTACCGATGGAACAGACAGCCCTTCTGAGAAGAGAGACGAATTCGAATGCGTCCAAGTGTAAAGTATCAACACGAATCCTGAATGATAGTGGCAGAGAGGAGTTCGAAGCCGGTTCGCCTGAGTCGCCATCCTTAATTCATTCATCGTAGGTAGCACCGGGTGACACTGGTGAATTCGGACCGGTGGATATGCAGCATCGATGACATTTTCGAACCCGAAACATGTCAGGAGGAGGACGAAAGAGTTGGATTTCTGAGCTGAATGTAACTTTGAGTATGTTGGCCATCGTACCCTGAGCCTGCCCGATGGGTGTTGCGATGATCCTGCATGAATTCGGACCGAGTGTCAGCACCAGCGTCTGTTGTGCAGGGATGGGCTTCGGCGAGCCCATTTGGTAAAGATTGTGCTCTTTATAGTTGTGGACGGGTAAGGGCGGCGGACAGACTTCAGTCGCGTTTGGGTGTGCATGGGTGCTTGGTCCGGTGTAATATCGACTGCGAGGGGGCTCGCTTATAGATTGACTGCGAGAAGTCTCAACATGAAAGACACCATATCTACACTCGAGCCAGAAATTCGGGGTGGAAAGTGGTCTTAGTACGAAGTCGTGCAAGAAATGCGCGATCCTCGATTATTTATTTGTTCGCCGGAACTTGAAGCAGTAAGGTACAAAGGCGAGCGCTGGGGGTCCTAGCGCGGATCAAGTGCGAACGGGCCCTCGTTTGGCCTAGTGGTAGTGCTTGGCGTGGTGGACAGGATAGGTACTAGGAAGTGTTGGAATAGGGTTTGAGACATCAGCATGCGGAAAAGAAGGGAGCGCATGGGGAAGCGTTGACTTGAAGGCAGGTCGGATTCGTGCTAGGGCGAAAGGAGCCCGACGGGATGTGGTAGGAGAGGCAGGCGCTGTGGGTCCTAGCACGAAACGGGTCCCAGTCTGTCGTACCAATAGCGCTCGCAACTGTGTGCAGGTGTGTAGTGCAGGGTAGGTACGAGGGGGGGCTGAGCTAGGGAGCACAAAGGCAGCACCAGGCGGGTAATAATGAGATATCAAAATGCCATCGACGGTGCAGAGTTAGGTAAGTCAATAATAAATCGTATTCGAGCCTGCAGAAGAGCGGACGCAAATGACTGATAAGACCCATATGAGAACGTGATAGCAAGATCGTTCAGAATCTGATAGCCCGAGCCAATAGTAAGTAAGCGCAGCGAGAATACAGCTTCATGATAACACGAGAATGGCAATATTGGTACTTGCAGAGGGGCTCCTGTATTGTTAGAGCTACGGCCGCGCCAGGAGATCTTTTAATGCGGGACTTTGGAATTCCAGAAGTAAAGTAGCTGCGTAGATGCTAGAAAGACAGGTACAGTGGGCCTAGGCCGAGCCCGATGGGGGAGGAGGAAACCGCTGGATACTTGTTTTATGGAGATAACACAGATAGCGCTGGCGGAGGGACCTAGGAGAGGTGATGTGGGGTTCGTATGGAATGCTGCAGTATTGGGATATAATAATAATGTACGAACGGATTGGCTTTGGAAGGTTGGGCGGAGAATCGGGATTGGGTCTGACTTTGCGTATAAGGATGTGGGGTAATAGAGTTCTATTATACTTAGAACCCAAATACGTGTATAGAGGTGAACCAGTTACCGACTAGAGCACATCACACCAGCGCACCACATGAATTGCCCAGACGGTGCTATTGGTCACAAAGCAGATAAGAGCATTCCATGCGTATGCATACTACGGCCGCAGCGATTTTGCTGTAAATCATTGTTGGTGGCTCGAATGTTCGAATGCAATTTTAGAGCTCAGTGTGGGGGTGGAGTGGTTTGGTTTATTTCGTGGGTGGTGGAATATTGGCGTGGGTGGGTATTACGGAGCAGCGGCCGCTTCACAATAAACAGGAAAGGAACTTGATGGATGATAGATAGTAAGATGTTCCGAAGTGGGAAGACAGTTTCTGAATCATGATGGTGGGCGGCGGATGAAAGAGGGCGCAGCGCAGAGAGTGCGAGTGTCGGGAGGGAGCAGCAGGACGAGGGCAGAAGGCAGAGCGGATGAACATCGATTCTCGAGTGACGCTTTGCGCTACAGGCGGAGTGGGGATGGGGCTCGGGATAGAGCCAGGGTCAACGCCGACCGGAATGCACCCTCTGATGGCAACATGGGTGATCGGGGTCCTTCTCTTCCCTGATTGGTCGGCAGGCCCAGTCGAGCGAATTGGCAGAGACCGGATAAAAAGTTTGGACCGCATCGTACGACTGGCTATTTCTATCCCGCTCCCCAAGAAACATAACTGGGGGATTCGTTCTACTTACTTGAGCAGTACTACTCCTACGCCCAGCCTACGCCCCTGCTTCTCAACAGGCCCCCATTATGATGCGCACCCTCCTGCGCCCCCTTGCGCTGCATGCGGCCTACACCCCAATAGAGACCATCGTGTTCTTTAGCATCGTTGGCACTCTCGCGTACTTTCACATCCTCAGCGCTATCAAGCATTCTGCCTTCCTCGCCCCGCCCCCCGACACGCCCCTGCGCCCCTCGCATGCGCTCTTCCGCCACGGGGAGTGGGTGTCCGTCAGGGAGAATGCGTGGTTCCACGCCAAGGGCGGGAGGGACAGGTGGGTCGTGCCCATGGAGGTGCAACAGGTTGTAATAAGCTTGGATGGCGTAGGTAGGAAGGAAGTACGTGTCTTTGACTTTTATATGGTCCTTCGTATTGGTATTAATTTTTCGTTGCTGTAGCACGTACCGGACGCAATCACCTTCTCCACCCCGCCCCTATCCGCTTCCACCCTCAACTTCACACAACACCTCTCTTCCTCCGCCCCGTCCTCAGGTGCCAGAAAATACACAACCATCTGCCACCGCCCCGCGCCCGTCAACCGCTCCGCCGCCCCTGCCCCGCCCTGCTTCACTTACACCCAAGCCACTTCTCGCACATTTACCCAGACACTGGCGTTCGTCCCGGGGGCCCGGGACGAGTGGGTGTCCGCCTTGAAGGGGCGTGAGGGAGAGAAGGGGCTGAATATGGTGGATGAAGAGGGGGTAAGGTTTGAGGTGGAGAGTGGAAGGGAAGGGGAGATGACGCCTATTGGGCAGATGAAGAGCGCGACGTGGGTCGCGTATGCGGCAGGCGCATTGGTTGTTAGATTCTGGGACCTCGCCAAGGTTCGTTCCCTTCTCCATACCCTCATTTTTCACACCCACTTATGCATGCTACCTACGCCCTTATAGAAGGCCGACTCCCTCGACATCCTCCTCATCCTCCTCGGCTACATCCTCATGCACACGACCTTCGTCCTCCTCTTTGCGCGTTCCCGCCGGCTCGGGTCGAACTTCTGGCTCCCCCTCGCCGTGCTCTCCTCCTCCGTCCTCGCGCTGCTCCTCGCGCTCCCCGTCGCCATGAGCCTGCGCATCCCCATCGACCCCGTCGCGCTCACCGAGGCGCTGCCGTTCCTCGTGTGCACGGTGGGCTTTGACAAGCCCATTCGCCTCGTGAGGGCCGTGTTCACACATCCTCATCTTACTGCCCCGGTCTCGGGAGCGTCTGCGGGTGGGGCCCCGGTGATGATGCCCGCCCCGAGGGTTATTACGGAGAGCTTGACGAAGGTGTACCCTCCGATTATGCGCGATTACGCGCTCGAAATCGCGGTTCTCGTTGTCGGGGCGAACAGCAAAGTCGGCGGCCTGCGCGAGGTGTGCGCGCTCGCCGCGCTCATTCTCGGCGTCGACTGTCTCCTCTTATGCACTTACCTTGCGGCGATTCTAGGTGTTATGATTGAGGTGAGCTTCTCTTCTCTCTTCCTTTCCTGTTGTTTTTTTTCTTCGCCTGGTTTTTTTTTGATGACCTCACTCGCTTCCATATGTATGGGGATGGGATACATTTAGTGTTAGAGCTGCCCTCTTTGGTGGCGCTCGCGTGAGGTGCTTCCTGATCAGCCCCTGTAACCTAGGTCCAACATCCGGTGGCGGTGTGGCTCCCTGAACTTCTTCCATTCGCATCACGTGTGTAGAGGCAAAGATCCGCGCATGTGCCCGTGCCTATGCCCGATGTCGTATTGGGACAGCTGTGCGCAGAGGCGGAGCATGGCCCTTCCTTCATTGTGTCTATTGTCTTCCACTTCCACTTCCACTTCCATTCCGTACCCCGAGCACTCCGGCTAACAAACTCACTCTCTATCCAGGTTCGGCGCATCCAAACAGCCCGCGCGCTAACGACCATGCGATCCCGCTCCCCGTCCGTCTCTTCCGCCTCCGGCAAGCCCAGCGCCATCCGCCGCCCGACCGCCCCCGTCCCTGCGCCTGCGAAGGCGAAGGAGCAGACGTGGGCGCAGAAGTTTTTGGGGGATAAGGGGAGCAGTCTTCCTGGGCACCAGAGCAGTGGGAAGGAGGAGAGCGGGAAGGGAAAGAAGGTGTTAGGGGAGGAGGGGAAGCAAGAGAACCCGGTGGCGAGGCTGAAGCTGCTTTTGGTGAGTGCGCCTTTTTTGATACTTGGAATGTGGTGTTAATGAGTTTGGGGGTAGATCGCGTCCTTCTTGACATTGCACATCCTGAACCTCATAACGCCCCTCACGCCCAGCCGGCACCCTGCACACCCCGCTGCGCCCACGCCCGCCATCCGCAAAGTGGACATCACGGAACCCGGCCTGCGCATGGTCCTCCAGGCGCTCGTTGACGAGCACACTGCGTCCCTCGAGGCCACCGTGTCGGACACGGAGGAGAACGCGACGCAGGAGGAGAAGGACGAGCAGGAGCGCGATCTCCTCGTGAAGATCTCGCCGCCCGTGTATATCCGCGTGACCCCGCCCGCGTCCCTTATGCTCCTTGCGAACTCGGCGTCTGCGTCCCCCGCATCCATCGCTGCTTCATCTTCGTCTTCGACGCCTGAGATCCAGAGGCGGCGCAAGTTCTCCGAGATGGTCGAGGCGTTCATGTCCTCGTGGACGCGCCTTGTCGGCGACCCGATCCTGAGCAAGTGGATCGTCGTCGTGCTCGCGATCAGCATCTCTCTCAATGGGTACCTCCTCAAGGGCATTGCTGGTCTGGGCTTGAACGGTCTTAATGATGTTGGCCAGGCGAAGAGTGGCGGTGTGCGGTTTGAGAGGGGCGAGAAGGAGGAGCGCGAG
>JASFDH010000505.1:0-23140 GCA_036937195.1 Nidularia pulvinata
TTGACCACGATCGGTTTAAACGGTTGCTCCACTATTCGAGACGCTTGGCGAGCTTCAAAAATAGAGCGAAGTTGGTACGTTGCTTCCGAGCTCATTCATACCCGACAATCTCACGCTCATATTCAAATTCAGGTCGAAGAAGCCCTGGAAGAAGTCCTCAGTCAAGGTCATACGTGATTCCACTAGATTGACATGCACTTCTGACGTTTACTTACCCGTATAGATGAGGATTTGAATGCGATGTATCTCAGTGACAGAAAGAATAACGTCCCTCGTGATCTTCATGATCATGATGACCTTGAAGTTCTTTTGGAGTCATTTTCTAAACAAGTCGAGGAAATCGTTAATGAAGCTGAAAATATCGAGGTACACTATTATTCCAATTCATTGGATTTAAGGGTTTTAGTTTTCCATATTAACAAACCCGAGGATAGAATAACGTGCAATCGACACAGGAGATTGTTGAGTTGATATTGGACTCTAATCGAAACTCGCTGCTCGCTCTCGATCTTCAGGTAAGGTCTTTTCAGCTACTTCGAAGTTATTGGTACTTAGCGACATACTATGGTGAGGTATCCATTGCTACCATGGGCATTGGCACAGGCGCTCTCATCGCTGGAATATTCGGCATGAACGTACGCCTCTCCGTTTAAATTTTGTTTGCTTCTTGCTCATGGTATTTTCCCAGTTGACCAGTCACATGGAGCAGCAACCATACACGTTTTATATCATGAGTGCGTTCGCCTCAAGTCTCGCTATACTGGTGGCTTTGGCTGGCCTGAGAAAGTTAGTATTTATGCTGGAACTGCTCAGCTGACAACTAATAATGCCTCAGGCTGGCTAAAATACGGAAGGTTGGCCTTTCGAACAATCACAAAAATCGAAAGTCCCGGAAGCCTTGGCTTCCTTTACCGCTGCGGAGAAGAAGCTCGGATGGATGGTTATGACTTATGATCAGGAACACCCGGTGATACAACTAGGAACTACGGCATACCGCCAACGACATACCGACGAGTGATTCATCTCTAGAACGTAATCATTGAACTATTCATACCCCTGAACTTTAAGTAAAGCGAAGGGTTAATTATTATTATTACCCCATTTTATTTTCTTGTGTTCGACACTTAGGTATAGGCGGTGAAAGGAGGTGCTGATGTTCACGTGATTCCCAATAAGGCGAGTTGGTTTCAGAAATGAGGTTGGTGATCTTCTCGTGTTATTGATCTCTTTGACTTAACGGTGGAAGATCAAGGTTATGACCAGTCTTCCGGATTGTGTCGGTATAAGGTATGCACTAGCTTCCGTGTATGTAGTACGGGACCCAGCTGTTTCTCAGGGACCTTGCGGCCTCGCCGGTGCTAAGGTTATCCCTCTTCCTGCGTCCGAGTCAAGATATCGATCAAGGTTAGGTGTATGGCCGGATCAGTTGTACTGCTATTCTTGCTGTAAAATTCACAGCAGCCTTCAGAATGTTCATACGGATGTGCTACCTTTCCGCGATGTTCCTGAATCTCTGCACTTTCCTACCAGTAGCCGTTGTTACAACCTGATTCAAAGCATTGCAGGAGATGGCTCTCAAATTGCAGGGGGTATATTACATATCAACAACATGCTTATACGGTCATAATGTTCCAATAGTGGGCATTGACGTACGCATTGACGTTGAAGATGGAAGGGATAACATGTATAGGGATAACGGGGTTGTCACAATTCATTGGCACCTCATTTTGCCATTCATCACCAAGAACGCAGCAGTCGTGTCTTCAGGAATTGCGAATGGAAGCTTAAGCGTGTGTGATGAAGGTCAGCAGGACCTTGTAGGGTGCCCAGAGCATCACGAGGGACAATAAATAGCATGGCGGCAGACAGGTTGAGGTAAAAAGCCCACTCCATCCATGTGGCTGGTGTTTTGCCGCGGAGTCTGAAGACATTATTGACAGGAAATGTCACGAAATGTTGCTTTCAGCTCGACTCACAGTTTTGTGCCTCGCAAAAGCCCTATACTGGTTGGTACTACCCTGCTCCACAATAACAGAATATATATGGCTTAGATGTGCTAGCTCATTGCCTTTCCAATCAAATTTGAGTGTTTCAGTTGGCAGGTTTGGATGATTGAATCCCATAGGTTGTCGAGGGGATTGTCTACTTCAGTTCTCCAAGAAAAAGTAATTTTGAGCACGGGGATTTGATCATGTCCACATGTTATCTTGGGACGTCGCCGACTCGGAAAAGCAGTTAATTCGAACGTGAACAACAGAACTCCAAGGGCCGATAGGAAGGAGCATTGAATATATTGTATGGATAGATGCATGCTGCGGCACCTAAATTTACATTGTTGGATGATCTTCAGCTTCACCTGAGTGCGAAATTGTACCTTGACGTATGGATAACCGCAATAATTTATCCAGGGACTATTATGAAATGTGAATTATGAGCCTGCATAGACACAAGAAAGATGTCACTAATTGAATAGAATGATGAAATGAAGTCCTGATGATTGAGAACTCCGAGTCTTCTATAGTCAATCGGTCTCCGAGGAAGTATATCTGTATGTATAACGATAGTCATCAGATCCTAGTCACCTGCAATTTAGCGTGTATTTCATCACACCTAACGTCTCTGTCGAAAGAGGACCATACGCACGGATCCATGATTTAAAGATCAGATTAGATATCAAGGCAAAATCTGGCCTCATGTTTCTGGCAGTCGTGTAATAACCACCACGGTACCATTGCCGGGATTACTTACTGGCAACGTTAAGGGTGCTTCTGCCTAAATCCAGCCAGTAAGCAAATCTATTAGAAACTCAGATCTCCCTAGCCAACAACGCGGCGTAGAATATACAATAACATGAGAGAACGCACGAACACATAAAGTGGAGATGAAGTCATTCCGCGATCTTCGAAGAGCACTCGGGCATTACACCGGATCCGTGAAATTAACTAGAATCCCTAAAACTGCACAAGAAGGGAATCGGATAAATCGATAGTAACTTCATGACTCGAGTCAACGGGATATTCGTCTCCAACTAGAATCGCAGTTCACATGTAAATCATCGGAGAGCTGAAGTACTATTTTGCAACCCAGGAAGGCGGTCTGTAATTCCTGAAATAGTTTGAACAAGATATAAATTTATTTGACGAGCACCAGGGAAATGCATCCGGACCCTAGAATGACCAGCATGATACGTGAGGGTCTCGACGCAGAACTTCCTGTGGTAAAAGGTGCGAGCTAAGCTGAGAGCCTATCAGGCACATCGAAATGCATGAGTTTTTTGGCATCCGGAACATAGTACAGGTACCCATTCGCTTGTAAGTCTCTTGGGAGTGTTGAAAAACAGAAGGCATTCGGATATTGTATGCCAGAAGCAAGTTAATCACGGCCGGAGCTGGCATAGGCTGAATTATTTTCCACACTCTCATGTAAATTGAGCCCATACAGTCGAAAATATCCACTGACAGTTACCGAAAGTGACGCTGTGAGTAGTTTATTTAAGCGACTATAATTGTGCCAAGAGACCTTTAAAGGACAGTCCTCACAGTATTCTGACCTAAACCGACAATATCGGAGAACAACTTGAAAGCTGAATGTGGTTTATGGAGGATCATATCATGAGACACGTGTCACGGAAGGTCATTACAGGGATTCGCATCTTTGGAATAATTGAGAAGAGTCTAACAGACAGAGCAGAAGGTGAATGTTTGCGTCAAGGGGGTCGCTATCTGTGTCGTCATCATCGGCCCGCGAAGGTCCAAGAAGAAAGTTTTTTATAAATGAGAAGTTAGAACGGTGTAGAGCATTACCGGAGCTAAATCTGAGTCCGCTGACTTTATACCTTCTCTGAAAGACCTAGATATCTGCGTCGGCAGAGTCATCTTTGCGATTGCCGGGAGTCAGAGCTTGATTGACGTGGAAGTATATCGTTCGTTAGCTTTGAACCATAGAGAAGAGCATCATATACGGCCATACGTATGTGATGAAAAATCTGGCCCCATTTCGAGGTGGGGACTATATATGAGTGAGTGAGAGATGGGATAACCTAAGGTGGCAAAGCCAGGCAAATATTCCAGTTCAACCTCACGAACCTGTGAGACGAGGACTTCTTGCAGACTGAATTTTAAATAACTTCAGAGCCCGACTGGCATCACCCGGGCTCGAGATCTAGTTGTCACTCACTGGTCCCACCTACTGTTTAGCTCCCGGCAAAATGTTAGTAAAATGTTTGACAGGCAGTTGGAATTTTGTGATGACATTTTGGCAGGAGCAGAATTCTGTCAATTGTTATAACTTGTGCTTAGCAAGAATTGTATTCAAATCCTTAGTTTTGATTTCATTTGGAGTACAGCTAATTGTTTTCAGTATGAATCATTTTTCATTCTGGAATATAATATCAAAGTTTATAATCTTCGAAAAGTATTGCCAACAATAAGATCTATACTTAGCACAACAATTTCAGCAGACAATAATACGAATGCTGAGAAATCGTCATATTTAAAATATTTCCTGGATCAACAGTGCAATTAAGTAGGCAAAGGCGGGGGGGGGCGGCCGCCCTCAAGTCTGATTTTGACCTAGGAAATATTTAAAGTTCATCTCCCATTCTGACCGAGGTAAAATCTTTCGCTAAATTTTTAATCGCGACTGGGACAAAATGATTCATCGACATTCATAATATTATTCACTTAAAAATGCTTTATTGATTATAGATCTTATTGTCGAGGATGACGGATTTTGGTACCATCTTACATGATTCGAAAATGATTCATATTGCAAACAATTAGCTGCACGCAAATCAAGTCAGAATTATGGATTTGGAGAGAATTTTTGCAAGCCACAAGTTATAATAATTGATAGGATTCTCTTCATATCAAAATGTTTTTGCAAAATTCTAACTGCCTGTCAAACATTTTACCAACATTTTGCCATGGTCTAAATAGTGGGGCAGGACCAGTGCCTTCAAACATTGCAAGTTTCAGCAAACGTTCACTGATAGCATTCATGTATGTAGCACCTCCTAAAAAAACAGGATAGCACCACATTCAGTCTATCAAATTCCTATCGCACAGCTACATTTAGTATTTCTGTTTTATTTAAATTGATCAGAGAATCGCTACCAAGATATTATCCACTCTGCGTCGGTCCAGCTACTGGTATCCATCCGAATTTCAATTCTAGAATAACTAGAATACAAAGTAATTGAATTCATCGCGACGTCATAGGTACTAATACAGAGAAGCAAACTACAACCCGCAGCGGACTAGCCATTGCAAGCGACTTCTGACTCTTGAGTCTCTGACCCGTATACCACCCAATTGACACATGCCGAAATTTGACACATCACTCCTGTAAAGTATTCTCTTCCAAACACTTCAATGCAAGACTTGTTTCCTTTCCTTCTAAATCATATCAACGAGGAGATGTCTTACGATCTTCAGCGTCCATATGCAAATTTATGCTGTCGGTGCTGGGATCTGGCGTCTTCTGTCGTAGTAGCATAGCAGCCGACGGGTTGTGTACAGGAAGCGGAGGGTAGATTTCTGGTGACGAAACATTGGATTTCCGCTGACCCCTTCGTGACGCCCCTCCTCCCGTCGGGCCCAGGTACACATTTTTACTGCTGCTGATGGAAGAGGCTCGCGATGGCTGAATGTTATGTGTGCTGAATGACAGTGAAGATGTATGCCGTCCTTTCCTGTCCTCATCCAGTGTCGCTGAGAAGTGAGATGAATAATATCGCCCTGCTGTTGTGGAGAGTATCGAACTCGAGGCTCGAGATGGTGCAGTCGAATGAGTGAGCGAAGTTATTGACAGGCGTTTTGCTTCTGGAGCAAGTACCGCGGACCCGGGGATGGATAATACATCGGCACTATAACGCGTTCTTCGTGCTTTAGACTTGTGAGCGTGATGACGAATGGGCGGGGATGGTGAGGCTGAAGAAGTATGAGGTATGACTGATTCTGTATCTGCGGATCCGCCGCTGACATTCCCCCCATCGTTAGAACCACCACTGCGAAGAGCGCGATGGCCCTGAGTTGGTTTCCCTTCTAGTAGTTGGGGGTCTTCCAAAACCATTCTCGTACTCCTCCTTTGCTTCACCTCAACCATGCGTTTCAAAGAAGGGGTCTCTATATCTTGCTGTTCAGGCCTCTTCTTTCTAAGCTCCCAGTGCCAAAAGAGGACAAGAGCTGTAACGACCAATAGCACAACTCCTGCAATTTCCGCAATCAAAATTGGCAATCCTTCTTGGCCTGCTGCGGTTATTGACCTCGGCAGCAGTACGTGCACGGTGTTTTCGCGTGTGCGTCTGGTAGCAGATGATCCACCGCCTAAGCAGGAAGCATTCCTTCCCCTGTGGACGAAGAATTGAGTGGATTGTTCTTCGTCAGAAACGAGAGGGATTGTAGCGTTCAAAGTATACCATCCATCTGGTACATTGACCGGCGACCACACGAAAAGGCCGGAGCTGGTATCGATGGTATCCGACAGAATAATTGGATGTCCTCGCGCACGGGAAGATAGCTGCTGAAGAATGTTGATTCGGGATATAGTAAGGGACATGGAAGTGGAAGGACCAGAATATGTCCACCGAATGATGCCCGAAGAACAAGTTGTTAGAGGAGAAAAGGCGTCAAAGGCAAATGCCGCAGAAGATGGTAGAGGGGGAAATATTATTGAATCCGACTCTTGAATTCCAGAACTGAGAACCTCTGCCAGATTCAGAACAGAGATTAACGAATGTCCGTATTGACAGTATACAATTGAACTTACCATTTGACCGAGCAGACACATCTCCATTCAACAAGCTAACGACTGCAAACGCTTGAGCGCCGAAAGCCAAAGAAACGAACGAAAAAAAAGCAAACATCGCCCTCCAAATGCTGCGAGTCGACATCTAAACCTCCAGTTATGTAATATATAGCGAATAGCTTGAGTGCCGGATGCTGCAAGGCCGAATCGTCAAAGACAGTAGTTGAGGTGAAAACTGAAGAACAAAGAGATGAGCCCCAACACAGTGGCGGACTGAGAAGTCCCGTTAGGAAGAAAGACAGCATCTGTGTTTTACGGACGGGGAGGCGATCCGCCTGCCAATCATCATCATCACCACCATAGCCGAGATGTGAGCAATAAGTGTATTGCAGTTCCCAACATCATGATCCCGTATTGACTCGTCTTGAAGATGATCAATAGTGCACCTTTTCAGCTTCCGCTACCGTAATGCCGCAATTCCGTCAGAGGAAATAGCGCTTTCGAAGATGCCGCATCATATCAGATGAGCTTCTTGGCTACGCCGTCTACTGCATCTGACTCGTCGGTGCGTTGATATGGTAGGCTCCGCCACAGAATCATAATGAGGCCCAAGTATAGCAAATGTCACAGCAACATCAGGCCGGCTTCCACTTGATGGAACGGAAGCTCAGAGTGCACAGTGGGCTCCGAGATTGGCGCTTAAGCAGAGGTGTGGGGGCACAGGTTTCCTGAGGAGGATATGCATAGCCAGAAGCATCCAGAGTACTGCGCCTGAGAGTTAGACATTGATAGAAGGCTTGGTTGGAATCACTGTTGCACAGTGCCTACAGTATGCATTCATGTTGCAATGAGTCTTGAGAACTTGGAAACGACTGGTCATCCCATGATCGTAGCTTTCCAGGCTCTAGGTAGACTCAGAAATACAGCATGATAGCGTAAAAAAGTAGATGAACCCATTGCACAGGCTTCCATAAGAGGAGACATAGCTGAGCAATGGTGTGAAGGGTGTTTGAAGGAACAAGTGGAATTGAAGTTCAACGGGCTGTTCGGGAATCGGCGTTACCTTGCTCACTTGTTAAACACCGATCATATTTACTTATATATTAATAACCTGCCGGCCTATGGAGATCCGGATTCCCGGTGCCCTTAGACAATATCTAATTTTAGAGCCAGCCCCTGTGAGTAAGCTCCCAAAAGATACCACTTCCGAATCTTGAAGATAAGTGAATAAAGTGGGGGTCAAATCCAATCCATAATAACACAACATGAGACTATGTACTACACGTCAATAATCAAGACATTAATGGGCTAAGTATGAAAGACGTGCAATCATGTGTACGCGTAGATATCAATACAAGTGAACAAAAGGGGGTTAGCATAGGCTTTTGCTGAGAAACAGAAGCAACGAAGACGAGGATAGCTTTGACAAGAAGATCCACTTCCATCCGCAAACTCACCGTCAAAACAAGAAAAATACACTTACCACCCGGCTCAGCGTCCACCGTCGAGCGGCATATCCGGAATGAGGTAATGCAGCTGCTTGCCCTCGACGCCCCCAGGCCCAAAGCTGCTCTTGTGCACCAGCTCGTGCTCGGATCCGCGGTCCACCGCAGGCTGGCTGTTCGTGCGCGTCGCATAGTGCCCGTGTGCGCCGTTCGTGTAGATCGCGGCGACCGCTGCGTCGTGCCCGAGCGTGCTTTCCGGCGGCGACTGGTCGAAAGGGGACACGGGAGCAGCGGTGGCGGTGGCAGAGGCTAGTGAAGTCGTGGAGGCATCGTACACAGGTACGGGCTTGCGTGGGGTCTTGCGCGAGGTGGAATTAGAGCTGCGCTGTTGGGTTTTTCCGGAGGGCGTACTGGTGGTGGGGGAGGAGGATGGGTGGGACGGGATCTGGCTGGAGGACGAAGTGGAGCGTGCCATGTCGTGAGCGGGGTATGGACTATAGTACCCCTGCTGCGTGTTCACAGTAGGCGATATGTTGCCGGAAGTTCCAGAAGGATAAGCAGGGGACGGTGAGGGAGGGTATGTGGTAGAGTCTACCGACGGCCTCCTAGCCCCTGAAGGCTGTACGGCCGATTCTGGGACCAACGGTCGCCTTCCCCCATATTCAGAGTACCCCACAGACGAGGTATAAGAATACCTCCTCCGCCCGGTAGACCCATGCCGCGCGAGGCCTGGTACGCCCGTCAGCTCTAGATCCCCATCAGCCGGATCATCAAATGGGCTCGCTACGGCTGCACCTCCATGACCTGGCGTCGACGTCGAGCTAATTTTCTCCTCGGAGGGGGGGAACCCGTCCACGGACTGGGCGGCGCCTAGGATAGGGCCGATGGAGCCGGTTTGCGAGTGGTGAGACTGGAGCGCGCCGCCGGCGTACAGCTTCTTACTGCCGTGTTTGGGCTTCGTGGAGTCAACGGAGGTGAGGCCCTTGAATCCATCACGGGGCTCTGCTTTGGCGAAGGGGGACTGGCCGTTGGGACCAGATCTCGCCCACCGGCGGCGCATCAGGAAATACGCTCCCAGTGCGCCGAGGAGAAGCACGACAACCGTGATGACGATGCCCAGAACGATGCCTAATGTGTTTGAGTGGGAGGAGGAGGAGCCGCCGACTGGGGCCACAGAGCCGCTGTTGTCCGGCGCACTTGTTGTGGTGCTAGAAGCGCCGGTTCCGGTGGAGGAGGATGCGCTGGTGGTCACGCTGGAGACGCTAAGGCAGGATGTGTCCACGCCTTGGCTTACGTAGAACGAGGCACTACGCTGGATGAATTGAGGCTGGGGGAGGGATGCATAGATAATATACCACCCCGCGGGTACGGCCACCGAAGCCCAGGTGAAGGATCCTGTATGCGGCTCGATGGTGGTGCTGATCGTGATCGTCAAATGGTTGTCGCTAGCACCCGAGGGCACTGCGCGGCGGGGAATGTCGGTGAAGGACTTAGTGGATGTGTCCATTGTAGTCGAGCTGGGGACACCGTTCTGTGGAACGCCAAGATTAGTGATAGTGAGCGCCATCTCGCCCGTGGGCCCCTCGTACACCCAGTCGATCGCGCCCGACATGCATGATGTGAGCTGGGGCACGGCGTCGAAGAAAAGAACGGGGGAGGACGAGGGGGTCGCGCCCGTGGAGGTCGCGGTTCCTGTGTCGCTGGTGTCTGGGGGAAACCAAGCAGATGGTCAGCGGGTGTCCCAGCAACCCCACCGCCACAAGATGTGCGCAACATACCTTGCCTAGCTACAAGTTGGGGAGCGCCATGTCGTTCTTGCAGCGCCCAAGCCCCTTCAACTAAGAAGGACACTGCAGCGAGCAGAATAATAAGAGTGCCGTGCATCTTGCCACCGTGCATGAACCCGAGTAACTTGTTGGAGTGGTTGCCAACGGGGTGACAGCAGTTGTCGACGCTGACGTTGGCCGGAGTAGATGAGTACGAGACAAGCCCGTTGGGAGCAGCAGCAGACGCTGAGGAGAGGAGCAGCGTGGGGGTGCAGAGGAAACCCACAAGCGCCTCCGAATCCGCCTGTGAAGATGTTTGATTTGTGGCTGCTTGAGCTCTTACTCAGGAGGCGGCGCGGCCAGGCCATCCCCGCAACATCTACTAAGCAGGACACAGCAATTCCATCCCCATCTCCATCTGATACCCCCTCTCAGAATCATGCTCGTTCGTATTTTAGGCCCTTCGAAGCCATCTATCCTTCGCTGTCGCGCCAATAAGCACTCTTCTAGTAGCTGCGTTCTCAAGCTATTGTGCCTCATGACACTGGCATGGGAACGGCGTGCTGTATTTCGTATTATTATCTAATTACATCGCTCGACTTTCGTCGGTTCAATGGTCTAGTGGTTATGATTTCTGTCTTACATTTGTAAAGGACACAGAAGGTCTCCAGTTCGATCCTGGATTGAACCATTTTTCGTTGTTGCAATTGCGTCTCTGCTTTCGTTCCCAGTTGCTCATCTTTACTCTGTGTACAACACTAGTCAGTTGTTTTTGATATCCTGCTGATGATAATGTGTATCATTTACGCTGTTGTCGAACAGCTGTTGATATCTACCGTGGGCCACCAAGTGCGAAATCGGTTACCTTTTTAGACAGCGCTCGCCGAATCACTAAATTTCGTTATAGAGCATCTCTTGCTCTAAAATTCCAGCTGGACCGCCTCGTTGCACACAGACTACTCTACAGCTAACCCTAGCCTCTCCAACATAGATGCATAATTGCTGGACCTGCTTATCATTCGAATATTCCATCTTTCCATGATCCATAATCTACCACTCGATGCCCACGATGAATTGAGCTTCCATATCATCGTAGCAAGTTCTACCCTGGACAGTCCATGGGTAACAACCGCCAACATGCACGGCGAACCGGGGCAACCGGTCGCCGTATCTTCCTTTCCCGCCGTTACTTCAATTGCCCTACAGAACCCGGTCATTCTGCCGACGTTTAATCGGCGCGGTGGTAATAGGACTTCACGGTATAGGTGCTTACCCTCGTCCCCGTATAAAGCACTTAGATGGCCAGAGGAGCAGATCAGGCGCAGAGTATCCTAAACACAGCAATAAATATGGTTGCTAAATTCAGCCCAGTAGCCTCGTGCTACTTCCGCACCTGGGGATTCTGCCGCCAACTCTGATTTTGTCTTCAAACGTCCAGTCACAGGCCTGAAATATTGTATTGAATTTCAGCATGCGAGTCACCATGGTGTCCAAGAGTCCTGCACATATCGTCTTTCAGGTCCACGCCGACACCAGAAATATTGCTCGACGCCCGTCAAGACAACCATGAAGGCGTGAATTAATTATCAGACGGTGACGCCCGTGAATCAGACTAAATTCAGCATAGTAACCTCATGCTACTCCCGCACCTGAGATTCTGGAAATTCTGTCCAGTCGTATTAAGAGTTTCAATTTGGCTTCAAAACCAGAGTTAGTTACCTGTATAATTTTATGTATTAGCCTCACAGCATCCGAGTCCCCATGGCATCCAAGAGTTCCGCATAATTTTTTTTTCAGGTTCGTACCTTAGAGGCTTAGACTGGCAGAAAGAAATTGGAATATTCCCGACATCCGACAAAGTCAACTCTTTCGAAGGCGGGGTTTAATTATCGTCTTACCGAATATTTTATTACACCACCTTCACCTGCACGCGACCGACTGTTGGTCCGCGTCTTTGAAGTATACCTTCCTCAACGACGCCGGCAACATAGGCTCGAAAATCCTTGTATGTGAAAAATCGGTCGATATACCCTTATATACGTGTCCTATCTCCAGGACACAATGTACCCTGTATGTTTCACATCGTAAAATCGTATAGTCATAACGGAGCAATAAGGTCCGCTTTCAGTGGAGGTACAATGCCGCTGCTTCCTAAACTCCCGAATTTCCGCGACTGCTCCTTTTTGTTCGGCGCGAGGTACACGGAGGAAACACTCCCGGGAATTATAGTATCTGCCGAAGGAGAGGGGTGATTTGGTGAGCATCCGGTTTGATCTATAGGATGTATAGAGTCAAAGCGCGTAGAAAACACTTCTTGGCGTGGTAGCCAGAAACTCCAAGCTCACTGCTTAGTTTATTCTCATTTTTGGAGATATTTCAAACCCGTCGGGATAAAAATACCACTGAGCGTCAAACCATTCCGTATTCATGCTTTAGAATCTTTGCACGCACAGGCTGTGCCGCCACAAAATCTTCCCCAACAGAATACAAAGAACCTCAACTAAGGTCTGGGCTTTCGATCGCCAATAACTTTTACGATAGGTGATAACGCACCCCATCTCACTCTGGTCCGCAGCCGGAATTCTGTCCTTCGCATTATTGCACCCGCAGCGGACTAGAGAAGGCGTAATTAATGATGAGGGGAGGAGGATGTGTAAAGGACATAACAAGGGTAACCAAATCCAGGTTGAATATTGTAAACGCAGGTATACTAGGACGTTGTTGACGGCACAGAAAGATCGCAACTTGGGCTTTGATTGGACCCGCAGTAATGGGATGCCGTTGAATTTGAAGGTTGACTGATGATAATGACGTTCGCGGCAGCTGCCAGTGGGTGTAGAAATTTACGGAAGATGTCTGAAATCCGTTGCCGTTATTCTGGTAGACAAGACGCCGCTCACAGTCCAGTCCGAGTTAGAGCTACAGCGAACGTAGTATTGCAGCCCTATATCCCAGCCGGCGTTGATTTGAGAGGCTACATCGAGGAACGAGATTCGAAGCAAAATGGGTACCAACAGACAGCATCAGCTCTTGGTATTTCGGCGTTCGAAGCACCGAATCTTTGTTGGACGCCCGCAAGAATACTGAATCACTGAGCAATGTCAGCATCATATCTGCACACCGAAGCATCTCTCCGGAAATTCATAAGCCGTATCTGTGAACCATAGAAAGAGTTCGGAGCAGTGGAATAGCCAGATTAATCGCGTGGACGGGATTGATGATTCAGGATAGGGACGAGGATTGCCATGCTGGAACAAAATGGATTGGCACTGTACTGCCTTTAGAAAGCGATGCAAAGTAGGGCTACAGCGCGCTCTCCTTCATCCCAGCGGTTTTTGATGCTTTCAAGATGAGCCCAGTGATGTTGACGAGGTCTGAGTAAAGGATCGGAGTCGTATGTGCCAATGATGACGGTCGCGGTTGAAAGTTCTTTGTCGGCGCGTGGCCACTGCACCACTTCCCGTGCACATGTCATAGCTGTTCGCTTTAGAGTCCAACGCCTACATCGTCCAACGCGTTCTACTGCTCCTATAGCAGGTTCTCCATCGTACACCTCTCAACAAGAATTCCAAGGGCGCCACTCCAGGAACAATGCCTGGCCTCGTCAGCGCCTCCGTCGACACCTACCTCACCACCGCGCTCGTCATCGCTCTCCCCTGGCTCTACTTCACCTTCCGTCCATCTCCCTCCCCTTCCCCTGCTAAAAATCCCCAACATACCTCCAACCCCCCACCCAAACGAAAGCGCACCCTCTCCACCCTCATCTCCCTTCTCCTCCTCCTACATACGCTCTACGTCCTGCACGCGCTCATCCTCACCCCACCTCCGAACCTTTTCACGGCCCTCAAGCACCCCGTGAACACGCCCACGGACACCTTGCGTGCGCTGCTGCTGCAACTATCGGATGATGGGCAACTGCCCGAGCAGATGGAGGCGCTGTTGAAGCGGTTGGGATCGTTTGATATGCGGGGGGTGTATATCCGGTACGTGGTCCTTTGTGATACGAAATGCACTACGAATGGGGGCTAATGAAGTACTGATAGATTCGGGCACGACGTGCTCGCTACATGCGACTACTGCCGGAGCTTTGAGGACTTTCTGCTCTTCGCGCTTCCGCGTCCCTTGCTGTCATACATACGCGAAATCGCGTTCATTGGGGTGCGTAGCCCATTTCTTTCCTTCCTCACATCCTACACCTTCCTAACGCATACATCCCAGCTAATAACACTCGAGTCGAACCACCGCGCGCATCTGCGTTCCTTCGGCGTGGGGACCCTCATCTTCGCAGCAGGCGCAGAAATCTACTGGCTCTGCACTGCGCAGATCATCATACCCCAATGGAGTGCGGAGCAGGAGTCTGTCTTCATGGTTCGTCCTCCCTCCCCCCTTCTTCTCCCATCCTCAACCCATCCCCTGACCTCTCCCCCATAATTCAGTGGCACGACACCCTCCTCCTCCTACGGCACACGCTCTTTCTCCTCCTCCCCCTCCTCATCCAATACCTCCCCACTCTCATCCCCGCCAGCGCGCCCCTCCCCCTCCTCCCGCGCCTCCTACATCTCCCACCCACCCTTCCTCCCGCGCAAAAGTCCCGCATCCTCCAAAACACGCTCTCCACCCTCGACCACCTCCTACCCGCGCTCCACCTCCTCAAGTACGCGCGCGCTTCTTTGATGCGGGACCCGGACCAACGCGGGCGGGCGAGTGCTTGGTGGGAGCGCGAGGCACGCGAGGGGGAGTGGATAAGGGCGGACGAGGAGGTGAAGAGGGCGGCGCGGGGCGCGGGGGTGGGCTTTGACGAGGCTGGGTGGGACGGGGGTGAGGGAGAGGAGGGGAAGCTGCGGGTGAGTGCGCGGATGGCGGTGGATTCGTTGAAGGGCGGCGCAGTGCCGAGTGAGCAATGGAGGGTGCCGGTGAATTAGATAGGTAGAAAGTTGGGGCGTGTAATATTATTATTCTTGAGTTTTTTTCTGGATTCTAGTGCTATTCCATTAGGAAGCGGCAGCATAACATGCGGTGTCATGCAATTGTTGCTTTGCTAGCGCTGCCCTCCATATTCGGTGGCGAAGCCAAAGGTTCGAGCGAAGCGTTTGCCAATGGGATCGTCTTCTTTGGACTTACAGGCAAGATGGCTACAATGCGATACTAGTGGTAGTCAAAGACTAGCAGAGTTCGAGCATGATTGCAAGGAGCTCTAGTTGATTAGACATGTACTTAAGGCAGAATGACATTCACAGATCATACTTAGTTTTGGTATTGCATATACACTTAAATGTCATGTACATAGGCTCGTTCTTACGGTCAGGATGAGCTCTTGATCGACAGAAGAATATGCGAGAGCTCGAGATGGTAATACAGATAAAAGGTGAGTCAAACAAAGCTTACAATAGTGAAAGGGAGAGCACGGATACAGTAGCTAAAATACTATATAATAGTGAGAGGATCGTGAAAGAGTGGAGGAGGAGCAGATAAGATGGATGTGCAGGGGCCTAAGGGGATGCGGGGTGGTCGATCGCAATGTCCTCCGGGTTATATACTGATCAACAGTGGCTGTGCTGACTTTCTTGATTGTTGATGCGCTGACGCGTTGATGCGCGCCACAACCAAACAAGGCCAACGCGTCGCGTTACTATAAGTACAGAGCGACGTCTGCTAGATGTCTCCCAGCTCTATAGTTCGCACTCACCAACGTCATACACTCTCCTCAGCGGTTCTCGGAGCTTTCGACTCATACAATTCTTATCGTTTCTCTCTCTTCCATTAACCAATCTCTTTTCGCTTGGGCGCCTATCAGAGGGCGCATCATTCCCACTAGGCGAGTACTGCCTGATCTCGGCTATTTTCCCTTGGCTGACGTTCCGATATTTTTAGAACATTCCACATCCACGATGACAAGGCGAGTATTTCCTTCACCGCCACACTCTATCCATCTTGCTGACTTGTCCCTCCCAACCATTCACACTCGCTGATCCACAGAGGTCCCCGCAACATCGCCGAGTTCCGCAGTGCACCTTGATAGGGTCCAGCTGCTCGACAACGCGGTCACGGATACGCGAACCGTACAGCATGCCTGAGCGCATTCGTACTGTCTCGAGCCAGAGTGGTCGCCGGGGCTAGCTCGTGGGCCCTGGTGCCGACGTGTTCTGTCTACGACGTGTCTCCGAGCGCGAAGTGGCAGGCATGGGGGACGTGGCGGTGCTTGCACTCCTGCCTCAGGCCTAGTATCGACGGCGGGGTTGAAGCCTACAAGTGTCAGTGCCGTGGCTGGACGCCGAGAGCGACCCTACTGCGTTGGCATTGGCTCCATCTCGTCGGCGATCAAGCGTGTGATTGTCTTCTCGGGAAGTGTGCTCTGTACTGCGGGCAGTGGCTGGCAAGTGGTCTCTTCGATCTAGTAAGTCTTGTCCCCTTCTCTATTCATGTCCTTATTCTAACTCATTCTCTCTTAGCTGTTATGATTCCCTCGTGTTGCTACGCCTCGACCGCAAGTTTCTACTCTTCATCATTTCTTTGCTTATTTACTTTGATTCTTAGACTCGAGCTATTCCAATCGTCATCGCGCTGTAACAGGTATGGTTACCTTCTCAGGTTTCACACATTCACTGACCATCTTCTTATCAGCTACCGCTGCAACACGCTCACACCGCGCTTACCCGTCACTACGGCCATATGGGCCTTCCGTTGGCATGTTCATATAAACTGGTACGTCTTCCTTTCCTGGCATTCTTACTTGATCTTTAACTCTAGACTTCCAGCATCACCACGGCATCTATGATCTGCCATTCGTGTCTCCTTTTCCATTCTCTGCTTCCTTTCCTTTTCTCATACTCTATTATACTATATCACCTATCTATATAATACATAACGCCGCCTGCATACTGTAATCTGTTATACTGCATTTAAATGCTTGTAACAAGCAAATAATCGTATCATTTCCTTGTCTTGCACCTGGGGGCTTACAATTGTAAGAATCATCATCAGAATGTCTCTCTGAATCTCCTGAACACTCAATTACCTAGCAATCTTCTAGTCTTGTGAATCCATTAAACAGCCATATCTACAACAGTAGGCAAGGGATGGGATTATTTCTGAATTGGACATGGTGCTTGGCTATGGCACCCCAAAGTTAATTCCGTCTACGATCAGAATACAGCATTTCATGAAGCCCAAAATGTCCATTTTTATCCTTCGATCTAACAGGCGCATAGCCCGTTCCACCACTCTGGAAACCACCGCCTCCACTCTGAGATGCAGATCCCCTTCTAACAAAGAGCGAAGCACTCAAAATGATCAATAGAAGCCCGACGAAAGTGTTCCCAGCGACGAGTCCTATGATCAGAGACCCGTACTTCACAATCCAGGAATCGTCACTGTCTCTTGAGGCGGAAGTAGAATCACTACTAATGTCAAGTTCGCTAGCTTTCTTTGGCGCAGATGCCGCTTCGTCTTGCTGGCCTGTTTTTTTGTGGTTTTGTGCTTCCTGTTGGAGTAAGAGGAACATTGATGCTACGATGGGTGAAGCTTCTGGAGGCAGTAGTGCGAGTGGAGCGGATCTAGCAGTGATGAATTCGGTAAGGGCTGTCGAATAATCGATCTTGGAGAGAAGCTGCATGAATGACGATCCCGTGGTGCTGTTATACAGGTCATCTGCAAAATTGTAGCTGAATAAGATATCAGCTCACAAGACTACGATTTCAAAAAATATAACGCTACGCACATGCTATACACATTGCACAAAAAGTGTCTCTGAACTGAAAAATGTTTTCAAAGTCACCAGAAGGAATAGCGTTCAATCCAGACCTGCAAGTTGTGACATTTTTCCCTGGCACGATGGAATCATCCGTTACGGTAGTAGTGAGGCCAAGTGGATGGATCGCGAATTTTGGCCTTTGGAATTTATGATAAATTCATGGTAAACATCAGTTTCAATATATATATGCAGAAATTCACAATCAAGAAGACGCACCCGAATACAAATTCCACCAAGGTCGGGCCAGCACAGGACACGATCCAGAAAATAATTGAGCCAGAGAATTTCACAGCTCCGGGGATGGTAGAATAAATATGCACGTGGATCATCAGTATACTAAAAAGGATGTAAGTATTCTGGACTTACTATTTTGAATTGGGAAGTTGGCACCAGGCGATCAGTGGCACACTAGCAGGCGTTGAAAAAGTCGCTTCGGACGACGCATTATGCTCGACACTCGTCAGAATGCGGGCCAGAAATTCGGGCCGGGTTATTATTTGACCTTGGTGCTCTTGACAAACATTAAAATTTGGAGTGTAGTCTGTGTGCCTGTATACTACCTTGGTATTAGATTCATTGCAGTTCTTATACTCGCAGTTTCTACAACTGCCTAACGTTCTTTATTCTAATGGATGCTCCTGTGCGTTTTTATTCTCGTTTTGTTAAGAAAACTACTCACAAGTCAGCAGACAGGCATCCAATGTGCTCAACCGGTCCATGCAAGGGCTCTGGTCCACCCACCGCCGGAGTAAACTCAATCTAAACGCGCCCCCTGCGTCCCCGGGGAGAAATAACCCAATTTCGACGCCATTAGTAGAGGATCCGCCCACCATAGTCGACCTCACTCCGGAGCTCGCGGCATCTACATCCGCACTCACACAGGACCCTGCACCAGCAGTTAGCACCTTGGAGCCTACTGCAGTAATCAACGGGAAGCGGAAAGTCCGTTCTTCACGAAATACAACAGAAGGCAGCGGGAGCAATAAGCGCACTAAAGTTGCTGGTAGTTCGGGAGGCGCAGTCGGGAAGGAACACGCGGCCCCGATGGCGCGCCTATCTGACCTGGGCGGAGTCGAGGCGGCGGTAGAGAAGATGCTCGAGCTCGTCGCGATGCCGTTGTGTCACCCCGAGGTGTACCTGCACACGGGTGTGCAGCCCCCGCGCGGGGTGCTGCTTCATGGCCCACCGGGGTGCGGGAAGACGTTGTTGGCGAATGCGATGGCCGGGGTGAGCAGCTTTGGTGTTTAGATTCTAAAGGGTGTTCTTACTGTTATTTTTGTTGTATTTAGGAATTGGGCGTGCCATTTATCAATATCTCCGCACCATCCATAGTGTCGGGTATGTCGGGAGAATCGGAGAAGACGCTCAGGGATACCTTCGAGGAGGCCAAGGTGTGTTATATTTCTCCTTCATGGTTAAAATGTATTAATTTACGCCCCCATTAGCGTGTTGCCCCATGCCTGCTCTTCATAGATGAAATCGATGCCATCACCCCGAAGCGTGAAAGCGCACAGCGAGAGATGGAGCGCCGCATAGTCGCGCAGTTTCTCACCTGCATGGATGGTCCGTCCCCATCTCCTCTCCCAGAACCTTCTTTATATTTGAGCTAATGGTACTGACATAGATCTATCCTGGGACAAAAACGACAACAAGCCTGTGATCGTGATGGGCGCTACGAACCGTCCCGACTCGCTTGATGCTGCATTGCGCAGAGCCGGGAGATTCGACCATGAAATCAGTATGGGGGTACCAGACGACGAGGCCCGCGTCAAGTAAGCGGTTCTCTTCCCCATGATTCGAAAAGCTAAGTGCATTTAAAAAGAATTTTACGCGTCCTATGTGCAAAGCTACGTCTTGAGGGCGACTTTGACTTCCTGATGCTGGCAAAAGCCACGCCAGGGTATGTGGGTGCCGATCTTGCGGCGCTCGCGGGCGCGGCGGGTATTATCGCTGTCAAGCGGATCTTTAAGCAGCTGTCGGAGGGGACACTGGTGCTGCCTGAGACCTTTGCCCTTCCTCCAGCAGAGTCTACAGATGCCCCTGCTCCAGAACAAGATAACACTATGGCCGTCGATGTCTCACCCACCTCACAACCACCACCCGAGTCCTCTGCCCTCACTCTTCAACCCCCTGCAGACCTCTCCGCCTCGTCCCCGGGCCCACAATTCAACTTTCCCGTGTCCCACTCCTCCATCGGGCATTTCCTCAACGCGCACCCGTCTCCCCTAACACCCGCCCAACTCGCACCCCTCTGCATCCTACACGCCGACTTTCTCCTTGCACTCAAACAAGTCCAGCCCTCCTCCAAGCGCGAGGGCTTCGCCACTGTGCCCGACGTGTCCTGGGCAGACGTTGGTGCTCTGCACGGCACGAGGGAGGAGCTGCACATGGCTATCGTACAGCCAATTAAAAGGCCGGAGCTGTTCAGACAGGTGGGGATTGAGGCGGCGTGTGGCGTACTGCTTTGGGGCCCTCCGGGATGTGGAAAGACGCTGTTGGCAAAGGCGGTGGCGAGCGAGAGTGGGGCAAGCTTTATTAGTGTGAAGGGACCGGAGCTGCTGAACAAGGTAAAGATTTGCCCGTTCATGATATTATGTTACCTGTTAATATTTTTTTTTTTCAATTTACGCAGTACGTCGGTGAGAGCGAGCGTGCCGTGCGCCAAGTCTTCTCCCGCGCTCGCGCTTCTTCTCCCTGTGTCGTCTTCTTCGATGAGCTCGACGCGCTTGTGCCTCGGCGGGACGACTCGCTCTCCGAGTCCTCCGCGCGGGTTGTCAACACACTTCTCACCGAGCTCGACGGGCTCGACACGCGCAAGGCCGTGTATGTCATCGCCGCCACAAACCGCCCCGACATGATCGATCCGGCGATGGTGCGCCCCGGGCGGCTGGATAAACTGCTGTATGTCGATCTTCCGGGACCAGAGGAGCGCGTCGAGATCGTACGTACGATGACACGCAAACTGCCGTTTGCCCTCCCGGTGCAGCAGGTGAAGGAGGAAGTGGAAGCACTCGTGCGAGCGCACGGGGAGGGGTACAGTGGTGCTGATCTGGCGGCGCTGGTCCGGGAGGCGGGAGTGGTGGCGCTCCGGCGTACCCTGGGAGCGTTGGAGACGATGGACGACGGGATCGTGGATAAGGGAGAGAGGGAGAAGGTGCTCGTAGATGTGGGCGATTTCGAGAGTGCACTAGGTAAGGTTAACCCGAGCGTGAGCCAGGTGCAGAGAAGGAGGTATGAGGCGCTCAGATCGAAGTTTGCTGGGCTGCCGGTGAGGACGGGGAAGGAGGAGCAGATTGATAGGAGGATGGAGGGAATCTCTGCTTGATTCTGGTATACTGTCCGACAATGTCCTATCCTGCTGTCTCGATTATCAAAAAATGTATATCAAACCATTTAGATCATGCTGTCGCTTGAACTTTGCATATTAATTTTTCAATTCGCTCTTTGGAAATGAAGGCTCCTACGCTCAATGGACAGATACTCTAGGATCTTTTTCCGGTACGCCCGAACCCCGTGTATCGAAGAGCGCTGAAAACATTGCCAGCGCCGCCCACAGTTCTATGTTCGACAATAAATGTTGTGCTCATCAACAATACGATTGAAGATGTCGATGCGCTCGTCAATAGGCAGTGACTCTTCCAAATTTCCTTGCTCTACTTGTTATTATCCCTCCTGTCATCATACTTAGCATTCAACAAGATCTCTGGTCTCCAGAGAACCCTCCTGACCAAATCTTCAGTCAGGAAGTTGAGTATCAATTGTCATTATACCTGAAGCAATCCACTCACTGCTATCTGTAAATTGGGCATTAGGAACAAAGGAGGTACAGCACATAAGCTGAAGCTGTCACCCATCTTGACTCTCTTACCTTGATAGCACTTGAATGCATTTCCTGGAGATATTCCCAGAGTCTCTGGAGTCTCTCCCTGGTAACCTTGTGCACTCTATCTACCCAGAATCTCTGGGCTATATCCTGGAAAGCAAGTTTGTGACATTAAGTATATAAACTGTCTCATCAATAGACAAGTAATAAGAATATCTCTCTATATTTAATTACTGTGCTCAATATATACTTCTCTGATTGTCTTGTAATATATTTAATTTGAATTAATCCTCTCCAAAATCTGAGCTGTGCAGAAATTGTGATTAACCAGCAAATATTCCTGTCCTACACTTCAAACTCTTTGCCATTTTCATGCTGAACCAAAGAGAACATCCCTGAAGCTCACAGCAGAGGTTTGGGATATATATTTAAGAAAATCTTTAGAATGCCTCACAAGACTGCATGAGTTTTATTCCCTGTTGTATATGGTATGAATTCATTGAATAGCTTAAGTCTCTAGCTGAGCAGTTCAAGGAATGAGTCTGAAGACTGCCAAGCTGCTGCCAACACTCACTTGACTCTTGAGAGGGATATTCTTCTCCACCAAGTGACCAGAATAACTTGGAATATAGATGGAATATTAGCTCTTTAAGCTACTATCATAGGTCTTCCATCATTAAACATTGATAATCTGTCACCATTTTGGTTTTTTGAATCTGGTTGAGATTTGCTCAAATTCAGATTCCACAAAAGACTTGGGGCAACCAGCTATTCTTATAGAGTACATATGCATACAGAAATGTAGTCTAGCATGCATATGGAAATGGCACAGAGCCCTCATACAGAGAAGATACTTTATAATGTGAGTTGTTCAGAATGTGCAACTGGCAAGCATAACCCATGCCATTTATTCATATCCAGCAATAATCCAGTTGTTTTAATTTGACAAATCCAATTGATTCTCTTCCAGTTGTACAAATTTTACAACTCAAATTAATTCATTTCCAGTTGTGCAAATCTGACAACTCAGTGTGGATGCTGATAGATCCAAAAAGAACTTCCTACAGCAGGAATTGAACAACCATCCTTGGAACAGTGAGATTGTCTTCTGAACATAAAGCACAGGATGCTACTAACCACTAGACAACATAGACATATAATATAGCATATTTGGTATTAACTACAGCATATTATTCAACTCTTAATAATGAATTTTCTGCTATTGAGATGTTGAAAAATGACATCTGAAGGTAGAAAAAATAAAAATTTGTACAAGTCCAAGATGTTGATATCTGACAACTCAAGATCTTTGTTTCTAACAACTTGAGAGAGATTTGCTTCAAGTTGAGATGTTCATTTTAGACATCTCAAAGGAAATTGGCGCATTGAACTATGCATGTATGTCATATCCCGTTCCAGCCGTCACTCGTCACCATCTGGTCACACCAAACTCACTACAAACTCCAAGTCCTCACGGCCGAGCTTCGGCCGTGTCAGCCACACTACGGCCAGAAATACGTTTCAGATACTCTGCATCTAGTCTTCATTTTCTACTAGTCTCCATTCGCTACTAGTCTTCATTATTTACTAGTCTCCATTTTCTACTAGT
>JASFDH010000506.1:0-23140 GCA_036937195.1 Nidularia pulvinata
AACTTATTTTACCTCTCTTTCCTCATTCGCGACGGGAAGGTGGCATTTGAAATTGACGAGAATGCGGAGCCAATGATTTGTAAGTATATTTAGTCAGTGATGCCGCAGAAACTCATGAAGCTATTCACAGATATGTGTGAACCTCCAACCGATGAGGATTACGCTGGAGGATTGAAGAAGCAGCAGATGGTAGTAGAGTTCGACATGGCAACTTGGAAGGTAAGCCTTTCATGTTATTTTTTCGGTGAACTTACACAGTACTATTTAGCGCGCGATTGAAGTTTTCAACATATCCGATTCCAAAATACCACCCCGACCACCAGCTCAGACACGGCTTGGAGACAAATGGTATGGTTGAGCTTTCGAGTAGAGTCCAGCGTTGGGGTTTGCACGGTTTGCTCTGTATATTAAGAATACTAATATTTATTTTTAATGTGTATAATGTTGATGAATGTTCTCCAACAACCACATGATAAGGACAACAAAGGAACGCCAGGACGAAAATAGGATGCGACCATCCAATAAATGTGGTGGTTTACGAGTATGCCCTGGAACTTAGCACGAAGTTCGAGGATGGAAGGAGAATTTAAGCTGCCCAGATGCGTTGTAGATACCATATCCTGGCTCTTGGTTATCGCTGTATATGTGAGCAAACCAGCCGACTCCCCCCCCTACAACGCCCTTCAGGTCAGTACAATGATTGTCCAGAAGCACATAGTAATCCTGAAAATAATTATTTAGCGTTCAAAACAGATGAAAGATCTTTCACGAAGACCACGAACATGTTCGTTTTGTATGTCAGCAACTGCATCAGGGCTGTTGGGTTGTACACTGGGGGAAGTCACTGATGGCCATCCGTTCTTCAGAGCTCATCAGTAACGAATAATTAAAACACACTCCATATATAGCTCACCTCATCGAAGTACATTTTCTTCCCGTTACCATGATCAATGAACCATTGTAGATCGTTGAGAACCAGAGGCCAGGAATTATTTGCTGTAGAAATCATTAGTACTTTTCGAGTAGATCCAAGAAAAAAAATTGTGATCACTAACCTATAGATGCTTGTTGGGAGAAGAAGGGTAGCATATGGATATTGATGGAGTCCAGCGCATCTAAGACGTCTTGTGCCCCCCCTCTTTCCTGGTAACTAAGCACGAATTCAGAGCAAAATTCGGGACCGACAAGAGGAAAATAACCGACCCATAGGCCAGTTCGGAAACAGTCACAGGAATATGCAAACTGGAAAGATTAGCCTTCGCAGCTTCGACTTGCGCAGTGAGTTCTTCGGGCGGCAGGACACCGTCAAAGAGAGGTTCGGATCCAAATTGCAGTACACGCGTGACGAATTTTGCTTTGGGGTTCGCGTGAAGGGCGGCGAGTAGAACGTCACGTCTTCCCATCCATATGTCGTCAAGATTGAAGCCAAACTAGTCGTGTTATTTCAGAAAAAGCACGAATTTTGCGCGAACTTCACTCACCCAGATCAAGGCATGAACACCAAGCCCGCTAATCCAGGCTGCTTCTACGATATCATCGCTAAAGGTGTTATTGTTGATGTTTTATGTTACGGAGACGTAGAAACTTTGCTTACTAGAACCCTTCCCTATCGCATGCACCATACAGCCTGACATAGCGAGAGTTAAAATGGTGTCTAATATCTAGAAACTCCTTCGTCAATTGAGCGCGGCTTTGACCTGAGAAGTGATAGTATTAGTACTTCGCATACTTTTAATTCACAAAGAAAAATATTAACACGCTGTAACTTCATAACTAAAACCAACAAAGGCGTATTCGGTACTCGCGTCGCACCACCAGTGCTCCAAATGAGACTCGGGAGGAAGGCTGTGAGGCATCCGGAATCCTAACGCTGGAAAACAGTTTCCATGAAGGCTATCACGCGACTGCAAGTCGCTATCGCTAGATATCAGGGGTGATGGAAAAGCACTGACAATATTGTCGAAAGTCCAGAGCGTGGCCAGTAAAATCCAATGATAGAAGACCATGGTGGCTCGTTTTCGGAACACTGAAGATCTAGAGAGTCATGAGCTTTATAAAAGCCAGCGACAAGCTAAGGCCTCTGATAGAGTTCCGTAAAAGAAACGCATGTACTTCTCTACAGAAGCACTTACATATTACCAGATGGTCGCTGGTCAGGCTGGTAGCGCACATGTCCACCTAGAGGGCACCGACGTCGTAAGTCAATTTACAGAGGACTCAGAAGAAGAGGCACAAAGAATGTGCTGCCCATTCCAAAATAAACTCATATTAGATACCATGTGGATTCAGAAGCTTCGTCGTCAACAGGACCTACATTTATGGAGGCCTTCCATATGGTTGACCTTCCTCGATTTATTGTCACGGTAGAAAATATCCTTACTATAGATATTAAAGAAGGCGATCTATTCTTAGTAAGAAGGTGAGAAGTGATATTTATCCGATACGAAATTTTCTCACATTTGATTAGATGGACAAAGTGAACACTTTCCTTGTGCATGAATAGTTAGTCAATGCTGTTACTACCGCCCATTAGTCAGTGTATTTCAGATCATCACAAGCATCCGTCATCCATCAGCAATTGAAAAAAGTACGAAAGATATACAACGAGCATTATAGATGATGCGTGTCTGTTACAGTTAGACCAACAGGTAACATAGTCTTGTCCTTCAGCGCAGCCTTTTCCCATGACCGTTTATGAAGCTAGATCCAGAAGAGTGAGAAAAATATCTGGAATTACGTAAATAACACTAACATGACCCAGAGCATCCGACGCAGGTAAAAGGTTCATATGGTCCGGTACATCATTATCATTCTAAACCAAACTAATAAGGAGCTATCATGAGAGAAACAAGATTGCATACTCACAAGTGATACTTCATCCAGGTCTCTGATGTTCAGCAGCAGATCGAGAGGAAGTTGTGAGGGAAGCACCAGCACATGAACTGTAGGAGGATATGGTCTAGCCGAAGCAATCTTCTGAGAAAGGTGCTATGCAGCTAGTAAGCTTAGAAGGATTTAAAGACCCAATTGAAACGCACCGTAGCTATTTCTATCCCTAGCTTAATAGCTAGCCTATTTCCTCGGGCATCACGGCCGACCATGACGAAAAGCTCCCATATGCAGTCTATGATGTAGACGGATGCAAAGAGATCTTTCTCTTGCGAAAATGATTCCACTGAGGTTATCTGAATACAAGGTAAAGTTCAATGCTCGAGTCAGAGAGACGAAGAGTGTAACGAACAGGTTTATCGCCAAGACTGGCATCTACCTTCCAGATGTTGGGGTCTGTTAAGGGAGAGGTTCTCCTCCACCGCCAATAATCGGCATTTGCATAGCTATCATCTCCAAGGATCATCCAAAACATTTCGTCATCGTCATTCTCCCCTTCATTAAGCTCGACCGGAGAAGCATCATTTCTGATCAGACTTTGAGCATACCATAATGCAGCCTGCCGTTCAAGAGATGTCGAGCCGCAACCGTGCCACACATAAACCGAATCTAAGATCGTGACACAGTAGCTGAACGCAGAACAGAGATTTCTGATATTCTACTACACGTATCAGCATAGGAATAAATTGACTTAGACAAAGGATGCTCACCAAGTCGTGTTCATCGATAAATATTACCCCACTGGAGGATCTAATGAGATACATGGATGTATTCTCTGCTGTCCAATGCGCGCGAGAACCCTGTTAACAGTTGAGAATTTGTTATGTCTCCCGAAAAAATCAATCACACCTGTCGAATAGTTAGCTGTCCACCTAAAACATGCACTAATCTCGAGGGTTCTGAATACTGATGAACAATTGCCTATATATAGCAAATGAATTAGAATGAGCGACACCAAGAGAATCAAGGCTACCCACAGGAGTCGTGCCGTATCGTTTTGCGATCTCCTTCAGTTTGCGCTCCTCCCTTTCTCCAAAGTGGCTACCTTTTCCAAGCCACCCCCAAACCATTGATGATGCTAAACCGGTCGACTTTGATTTCGAACGGTGTATAATTGCAAGGATCTCATTATTGTAGAAGATATCGGTGTTTTGAGATAGAGAGGTTGCGGTGGTTCCAATTATCGCAATGACTTCAACTTGGAGCGTTTGCTCTTCAGAGACTGTTGGTGATTTATCACGAATACTCAGAAGAGCGTCAACGTCGATCTTCGGAACAGACAGGTCCTCGTGATCTTCAAATCGGATGAGCAACTAAGTTCATATATCGTTTAAATTAAGCACTAACCGAAATGTACAACGTCTGGATCTGAATCTCTAGTAGTACGCTTTGACGAAGTCTTAGTAGTATTCATCGAAGTAACTCCTTCACGACCTGAAGTGTCGTCTGAACCCGCAGCAGTTGGAGCTGCACTGCGCGATAATGTTCCCGCGGGAGTAGATGTAGGAGTGGCTTCTTCTTTCAAAGAAGGTAGAATAATAGCGGAATACTTCTCATAGCTAGATTTGCGCCTCTCCGCCTGCGCAGCTGGAGAAAGAATGCCAGGGGATCGCGAGCGAACATTGTTTGAAATTTCGAGCTGCGACTCCTCCAGTTCCTTGGGTGGAGCCTTCTCAAGAGTGGCACCAGTTTCTTGCACCGCAGCATGAGAATGGTCGCTCAGAGCTTGAGCTACATCCATCACCGTAGCTCTGTTCCCCGTACTCGGTATACGGATATGTTTGGGGGTAGGAGATGCAACCTTAGATGCTCTCTCTTCCTGCCTACTATCGGCTGACGACCCAGTAACAGCAGAGTCACTATTGGGGGCAGGAGTCGGGCCTTTTGGGGATGGCAAAGCTCTAGTATGCAAGCCCTGTCGAACGGAAGCGGGATCGGCTTCAGGTGCGCTCTTGTTAGGAAGGCCACCACCCGCTACCATTCCTGGAAGTGCGCGCTTGATCATTCCGTTTGACGGCTTCTGTGCCACTGCAGGAGGTGATCTTGGAGAAGGACTAGGCGCGACACCGATTGGAGCTGAACTCCCCCATTTCTCCGTTAGCCGGGCGACATTCGGCGTAGATGAGGTAGCTTCAGCTGTCGAAGATTGGAAAGGAAGCGGACTTCTCGGTTGCGTGGGAGGTGCGACTACAGAAGTATTGCCAGCGGATGATATGTGCCGAGCACTATGTGGAATAGACAAAGGCTGAGTAGAAGCCTGAGGGGTGTGGGGTACCGCGAGATCAGTGCGACTTGGCCGCTCTTGCCCATGGCTGTCTTTGTTCCTTTTGGGTTTTCGCGCCCGGTCTTTAGTTGGCTAGTGCATAAAAGACAAAAGGGAGAAATATGAAATATGGTGGATGTAACACAGAATATTTGCACACAAAATATGAAGGTAGAAAAATAATAAATATTATAAGCGGACTCCAACACATGTATACCAAGATTAACGCACATGTATTAAAGGTTTCCCAGATGGTAGAGGTAAATTAGCCGATTCATGTGACTGCGGTTTTCCCATCCCGGATGATGAGTTCATGTCTCGCTTGACACCGAGTTCATCCACCATCGGAAGTTCGCTGGGGGAGTCATCTGTCTTCTCCGGTTTGAAAAACATCACGGTGGTTGCAGAGCCCAAGCCCGGGGCATGCTGAGGTGGTGTATTATCCAGCATTGTCGACTTCCGAGGCGAAAGTGGTGCTGGCTTCGGAGCAGAATCAACCTGCATAGAGGGTAGCGATACCGTGTTTTTCAACGGCTTCGGGGGTGGCAGAGGCTTCTGCGAGGCATTCTGTGTAGCAGCGCTGGCGATAGACGGGTCCACTGTGACAGATCGACGAACAGGGAAGGAATGTGCATAGGTCGGAGACGGCGTAGGGGGAGTACTTACTCCCGCATTCGGCTGCCAGCGATCTAAAACACTGCTCTTCCGCCCGCTAGGTCGGGGCTTCTCTGGAGATACTGGGGCTGATTGTGAAGATGCCTCCAATTGGCTACTGGCCCTAACTACATTCTGCACAAATCCACGACCTTGAAGCCTGCTTATGCTTGGAGTAAGATCTTTCGGTGGCGGGGGTTTCTGGAAAGCGGGAGATGGTACCACACTAGCAGGAACCTGCGGGGACTGAGAAGACGGACGAGGCTCCGGACGAATGGGGCGTGCAAGAGAGGATGTCGTGATCGAAGATTTCTGGGGGCTGGATGCTAGGGAAGGGGAGCTTCGTTTCGTTTGAAGTGATGTTGTAAGAGGTGGGGAGTGTTGTTTGGTTTGGAGTGGTGTTACAGGCCGCGCAGCACTTATCATGAAGGAAGCTTGTGGGGTATAAGTCGTAGGAATGGATGTGGCGGGCGTACTGCGTTCAGAAGCAGGCGTCGTAGTGCGTATCTCAGGTGCAGGAGAACGCGAGAAGGGACGAGGTGTGACATTCGAGATGGGCGGCGTAAAACGTTCAGAAGTGGGCGTTTTAGCGCGTATCTCAGGTGCAGGAGAACGCGAGAAGGGGCGGGATGTGACATTGGAAGTGGGCGGCGTAACGCGTTCAGAAGCAGGCGTTGTAGGGCGTATCTCGGGAGCAGGAGAACGCGAGAAGGTGCGAGGGGTAACATTCGAGGTAGGACGACTATCACCCACCTGTAGGCTCTCCGTACGCGCTGCCACTGTAGATATATAATTAGGCGTGCTCATTGTCCTCTCCCGATTTCCAGTTTTCTGGGGCGAAATCGGCCGCTCTTCGAGCCTCTCGGCATATTTCCTAGCGACAGCTGGAATGCTCGTTGTACGCTCGCGTGTTTCAGTTTTCTGTGGAGAGACAGAACGTTCCTCTATCCTATTCCCGTACCTCTGCATAACAGGCGGTAAGCTCTCCTTCGCAGAGGATGGTCGGTATCTTTCCACAGAGTCCGAATTATCAACGGTGTGCGACGTTGCAGCTCTCTTAGAAGCCATGCCGGGCATTGCAACGCCTCCCCTCCCGAAAATGGGATGAGGAGCAGTGATATTAGGTTGATCAAACTGCGTTGGATCATGTGCATCCTGCTGCGGTGCATGGCGATTAAGACGGGGTCCTGTAGCGCGTCCTCCCATGAAAGCAGCAAGAGAAACAGGCTCGGGTTTAGAGGCTTGGATGCGCGGAGGTATCGACGAGGCTAGGGTTGATGTAGGCTTTGCAGGATCTCCCATAAGTTTACGTAGGGCATCGTCCTGGTTATTGTTCCGTTCCACTGTAGTTCTCGAAACATCGGCTGAAGTAAGATCGTTCTCTTGCGTAGGGATATTTAGTTTGGTCGTGGCTTCAATGGAATGTAAGTGCTTGACGCTCCACTTCACACTGGATAGGTATAGGAAACTTACACAAATCTAAGCTATCACTATGCGTACCATAACCAGTACCGCGACTTCTTCGTAGTCGGGCAAGCCTAGAGGCTGCAATCTCTTCCTCGAGTCTCTTCTGCTCCGCCTCCTCATCTGCATCGACCTGCCGCTGCATGGCTTTGATCTTGCTCGTCCATTCTGTGAGGCCTGTTTCTGGCTTTGGATAATCAAATGTCCGCCTAGAAGGACTCGGACCTGGCGCAGAGTCCATAGCGCTCTATAGGTATAGGAGGAGCAGGACAAGGCGCGGCTCGTGATTCAGTGGTGGGTTTGCTCCGTGCGTTATGCCACCATGCCAGCCTCAAGTGGGAAAGGAGGCAGAACGGTCTAGATCTCAGATCTGTCATCATGTGACACTGGGAATCATTGTACTACGTCACTACTATTTACGTTGACTTCAGGGCTTGTCTTCAAGTCCAAGTCCAACTTCAGCTGCAAAATCACTGGCTTCAACTATCAGAACGTGAATATTGCTCTACTAGACTGTATACATGCTACTTCAACTCAGTGTGGTATATCTACTATGAATGAATAAATACGGCTTTAGCAATGTCCATCAAGGATTAATTGATTAAATAAAAGGTTCATAATGTCCCCAGGAGATCACAGAATTGCGCACTGAAGCCTGTCCAGCGCCGGTATTAAAAGGTCATGAAGAAAGCAGAGATCAACAGAAGTCCAAGTCCAGCTATCTTGAACGGTTTCATGGTCGTGGAGCCGTTGTTTTGGACTTGGGCAACAAATTGTCCTTGCGCTGCGGTCTGTGCAACTCCATCTGCCGATGTCCCATCTGAATTTTCAATGAGATATTAATCCAGCCAAATTGCAAGAAAAATACACGTACCGACGAAAGAGGCCCCACATACATTTTCTATCGGTTGGATGGCCTGCGACGCAATATCTGGGAAGTCCTGTTGGGCGATGGTGAACGCCTCCTTGGTGCAGTTAGTACACGCAAGGGAAGGAATGTTAGATGTAAGTAATTTTTGAACGTCGGCCATAAGATCGAAAAAGCTGAGGTCGTTGATTGACAGGGTTCCGATGACGCTCTCAAGATTGTTAAGAGTCTGCGTCACACAGAATTGGTCTGCAGAAGTGCTGAATAAGAGATGTAAGCGCCATAATATCAGAGAGTACGGATATCGGAGGCGCACTCTTTTAAGCAAGCGACCTTTCGAGCAGTGGGGTAAACCTGCTGGGTGATTTGCGTGATTTGACTCTGCAGACTAGCTGCGTCGACACCCGCACTCGAAAAATCATCTGAGCATCCTTGTGTAATGTTCGTCACGATGGCTGCCAGGTTTGCGTCACTGCATGACCCAGAAGCACACAATCCCGTTAACCAGTTGTTGACCACGTTAGGAATTGACTGGTTTCCTAATGCAAGGGACAGGAAAGCGGATGGATTCATGCAGGCGGCGTCGGGAGATACTAGCAGTCCTTTCACAGTAGTGACACATGACGACGACAGTGATACTGGTAACCTGAAAGGCGCGTGGACATGAAATGTCAAGATGTCTGTAAGTGACGGATGAGAAACAATGTACTCACGATTGGGCCAAAACGAGACCAGCTCCTACGGTCGCAACGAGGGCAAAAACTCTGCTATGCACCAGCATATTCAAAAATGTGTCTGAGAAAATTAAGCAAAAGAAGCGGAAGGGAAAAAAGAAAGAATGGGTTTCGAGGGAGAGTGCTTCCCCAGATATATACTCGGCAAAGCTTGGTTACACACCTCTCGACGCTGCCTTGTGTTGTTGGTTGAGTATATACTTAGCTCGTAAAGATCAGATACAGATGATTGACAGTTTCTGGCTACGTGGGTGTTCCAAGAATAACACAGCTCATTAGGTGCGCCAAGTAGCCTTGGCAACGTTTACCGAGCCTGTATTAGCTTGCAGTACGCGGACGGTCTACTCTGAAGACAATAAAGTCATCAATTAACCACCTCAATTATGAAGTAAATACTAAGGAGCTTAAGGTCCGTGCGATAAAATAATATCCATCAGATTGTCCTTCAGCGTGATGTTAATGAAAGTGCGTCCCACATCGTCGGTTTAGGCCAAGAAAGCAAAGGCAGTCGAGATGACAATGAGGGCTGAAGCACCCATTCCAGCAAACACGCTGTGCGCGGAGAAGCCGAACGCGCCAGAGTTATTGGTGGTGGCCGACCCAGGGGAGGCCGTGGACGCACTCTGGGAGATCCCAGAAGGAGTTGTCCCATCTAATTGTCATTTTCAGGTTTAGTTACAACTCTTACATGCGAAATGAATGAACTCACCAGTGAAAGACGCTCCGCATTCAGACTGTATAGCTGCAGCTGAATCTGCTGTGAGGCTTGGGATATCGGTGTTGATCACGTTGTAAGCTGCTTTAACGCAGTTGGTGCAAGTGATGTTCGTGGGCAAATCGGTGGACGAATTGAAGGTGCCCGAAATAATAGACAAGATGTTGGAGATGCTGAGCGTGCCGACGACTGATTCAACATTAGTAAGAGTCTGTGTGATACAGTTGGTAGAGCCACTGCAATAGATTGGTCGTACGTTAAATCTAGAACTAGGCATTTACTAAATCGAGACTCACTCCTTCAAACACACGACCTTGCGGACTGTAGGGTAATACTGTTGGACCAGAGTTGTCAAACTAGCACTCGTGTCGGAGGAATTGGTGGACCCCAGGTCACTGGAGCACCCAGAGGTGACGTTCGCAACCACTGCAGAAATCGTGTCGTTCGAGCAAGGCGCGGCAGCGCACAGACTTGTCAACCAGTTGTTGATTGGGGCAATTATGGAGGCATTGCCGCCGGCGATAATAGGAATAAGGGAGCCTGGGCTCAAGCAAGCGGCAGCATCTTTGTTCGCAGCGATGGAAGTCAATGCACCTGTGCACTGGCTGGATAGTCTAAGCATATATTGCCTGTAAGCTACAACAATATCAAAGGTAGGGACTCAGGAACTCACGATTGGGCAGAAGCGTAAACAGCGAAGGTAGCGAGCGTGAAGGCGCGGATCATCATCGTAGATAAAGTGAACTGAGCTGGAAAACGCAAGGGCGGAAAGAGAGATTTAAAAAAGGGGCACAATTCCCCGCCGCATGGTTTTAAGCAGTTTGAAAATCACAGCCGGTAACGCGGGCGGTAACCGTGGTGTTCCCGTGATGTCAAACGGGAGCTCTCGCCAAGTGGACGCATACCCCGAATATAGACCTGATAATAATTTTCAGTCAGCAGGTTCGGACTCTCTACTCCGCTTTTTCTTTCTTCTCCTGCACAGGTTCCCACTAGTTCTTGAAGCTTTGGAGATACCTCAGCCCCCAGTTGACTGCGACTTATCATAGAAGAGCCAGTCTAAATCTGAAGACGAGGGCCTGCTGCCTGTATGCTGCGCACCTGTGGACTGAAGTAAGAATGACTGCGGGGGGCGATGCAAAGAGCCGCCAGCCGAGGACTGCCCAGGCTGAATTGATGTGAAGTAGGGCTAACGGCGATCCATGGCCGAGGGCATATAACGAACTTGAAGGCAGCGGAGGTGACGGGCAGGTCGGAATCAGCAGCAATGTACATCCCGCCATCCGATTCGAGGTCCGTGACGCTGCCGGCCACTGTGATGCAATTGCCGGACGAAGCTCCCCACATCCAAAAATAACCTCTCATCTTCCTTTGGTTTTCCTCCATGGACTGGCTCAAGAATGTCGTCAAAGTCGAGGACAATACCTCCAAACCACACAACATCCGAGGCATCTTCTCTCAATGCGGTGAAATGTACGTCCCCCTTGCGTCTCCTGAGCATTGCAGCTAAAAATCCATCCCGTAAGACCCCTTCTGCACCCCTTTGACACTGGGAACGTCGGCGATGCTCATTATTTTCTCCAATTCCAAACGGCCCGATGCGCACAACGCGCCCTTCATCTTAAACCAGAGAATCAAGTACCGGGTATCCATGTATACCCTGTGCATCAGACGCCATATTTAATCGATCAGTATCGCGGCGCCAACCCTTCTGCTTTTGATTCCCTCCCGAGTTCTTCAAGTACCACAGCGGAGAAGGAAATGCATAAATTATCCGAGCACGCATCCGATTATGCTCTTCCAAAGCAAAAAAAGTCGTACATTGCTCTTCCGCTCATAGACAGGCTTGATCCCGTTGGAAAGGCACCTGGTTCATCTCATGCCCGTAAAAAGAACCTCCTACCCCCTTCTTCCCATAAATCATCCTCTCAAAAATACACCAGCAAGCTAATTAAAAGCAGGATACAAACTCCGGACGCATTTAAGCAGAATCTGACGTCTCCTGCGCTCAAAGACCCAGCGTCTTCTCCCAGTCAGCCTCCGCCCATGGGATTCAATCCAACATCCCTCCAAGTGATCCCTCTAGACTCTGCTCCTCCCACCTCCATGCTCTCATTCTCTATAGAAACACATGTAACCCTGAACCTACACGGGCAGGCTATCGTATACGACTTGCGGTCTCTCGAACCAGAACCTCGCGGTGCCATTGAACTACTCAAGTTGACACATAGCGAGCGGGGCGCCTGGATGACCATCGGGGCATATTACCGTCGCATAGGGAACGCTTCTGCAGCCATCGCTGTCACGAACGCTATGCTAGAAGGTCAGCTCCTATACCAAACGAACTTAACAGGCACTTGTATTCACAATACCCCCTAGTAATGGCGAGAGAAGGTATTCCAGAGGCCAAACTGAAATTTGCATATCTCCTTCTCTCCGGATGCGAGGCTGATTTGGCACGCACGACGAAACTGGAGAACAAGGATCTCTCTGAGAAGCACACTCAAAACGCCCAAAAATGGCTACAGAAGGTGTACCCCGTCTCAGACGACCGGCTACAGTTGCGCTGGAGCCGGCATATGGCATCTTTTGTGTCCATTCCGAACAGCGAAACCCAGGCTCCATCACAAGCCCTAAAACGCGAGGCCTCTGTTCAGACCAAACTTCTGTCTTCGCCGGTTTCCAACCGCGTTTTGGAACGAGAAATTCAGAGCTTCCGAGACCGCTTTGCCGACCAGGCAGTCCAGCTCTCTGAGATGCGCACCGCAAAGCGTAAGCTCATGGACGACAATTCGTATGAGCGCGATCTTCGGCGAAAGCTTCAAAAGCGTCTCGAAGATACTCAGAGAGAGCGAGATTCAGCGCGCAAGATGGAGGACTTCGCGCTGCAACAAGTCAAGAGGGAGGTCGCATCACGGAGGAAGGCTGAGGAGGATGCTGAACGCGAACATCGGATGCGATTGGAACTCTTGCAAATCGCCGAGAAGATTGGAAGAGAGCCGCTTTCCGAGGTTCTTCAAGTTGCCCACATTTCGCGGAAGTTCGCTCTTGTTGACGAGAATGTCCAACCTTGACGTCGAATAATACCTACATCACCTTTCATGAACAGAACTGTATTATATGCTCGTCTCATTTCACATTACATCATACCAGCAGCCTGCTAGCGCTGTCATCAACATCATTTTGTACATCTTGCAGCATTATTCCCAGCCACCTCGTCGATTTGTATCGTCTCGCATTCCTGTATCATCTTGTAGAGCATGTACGCTAGATCAGTGAAACTGTACCGTAGTCATTTTACCATATCCATGTACGCTTCGTAGAGCACACGTATGGATCACTTTTGCCAGTTGTGTGCCGTTCTCCTTCCCCGCAATGGAGGTTCCTAGGCACATTTGATTCCGTTCGGCTCAGTACTTCCTTCCTAATATGGCAATCACGAACTCAAGCCAGAACTGTATAGTTGTGCGGAATATGCCGACGCCTCAAACCTTGATTTTTGGTGTAAACAACAAGTACAAACACACGCTCGCCAGGTGAGTAGGCCGAACTCGCTATCGCGCACGACCGTAATACGTATACTCACGCAGACCTTGTGGTTTTAAGATCTTCGCGGCTCCCGTCAAGTCCTCAAGAAAAAATAAAAAATGGCTGCAACCACGCTCCCCAAGGATATCTCGAAGCTCGGCCAGGAGGTTAAGCTCTTCGGAAAGTGGGATACCCAGGAGTGAGTGACGGTTATTACTGGAAGGAACGTTCCTGCTGACTCTGGTGCTGCCTTATTGCTATCTTCAAATATCAGTGTTGAGGTCAAGGACATCTCCCTGACCGATTACATCCAGGTCCGCCATGCCGTCTACGTTCCCCACACCGCCGGCCGTTACGCAAAGAAGCAATTCAAGAAGGCTCAGATGCCTATTGTTGAGCGATTGGTAGACAGGTGCATTTGGACCTTGCTCCGTTTTGAGGAAGGATGCTGGTGCTGAGACATTTGTTTGGTTAGCTTAATGATGAAGGGCCGCAACAACGGCAAGAAGCTCATGGCCGTCCGCATTGTTGCGCACGCTTTCGAGATCATCCACCTCCTCACCGACCAGAATCCCATCCAGGTCAATAATCTTTCCCGAGATTTCAGATGCGAAAGCAGTATTTAGAATTTAATTTCTTATTATGCAGGTTCTCGTTGACGCCATTGTCAACACTGGTCCTCGTGAGGACTCCACTCGTATCGGTTCGCAAGGTACCGTCCGTCGCCAGGCCGTCGATGTATCCCCCCTCCGTCGTGTCAATCAGTCGATTGCCCTCCTCACCGTTGGTGTATGTCCTGCCCGACTTCTGAACATCGCTGTATGACTATGACTAATTTTATTGGTCCTTCCAGACTCGTGAATCCGCCTTCCGCAACGTGAAGTCGATTGCCGAGTGCCTGGCCGATGAGCTCATCAACGCCGCCAAGGGTTCTTCGAACTCGTACGCCATTAAGGTCAGTATATGACGTTGACTATTCAAGTCTACCAAAGTGCTAATAATTCTCTGCCGTATTACAGAAAAAGGACGAGCTCGAGCGTGTCGCCAAGTCCAATCGGTAATATACTCGCCGATTACTTCACCATCTAGGCTTTGGTCTGGCTCCACTGGGAACGAGAAAAAGGGGGGAGGAGGGGACTTGTATCGCCTTTACGAAGCTTTCCTTATACGATTCACTTTTTCAAGGTTCCTGCCTGCATGTTCGCTCTATCTCATCACATTCTCCCCTTTTCTTCATACACATGACGTCGACCCCATGCTTCCATGCTAAAACCGTTATGCTCCGCAAACCCCTTGAACTATGAATTTATATACAGAAATGACCCGCGTGGCTTTTACAGTCTTGACTCTTCGCTACTTTATGATTCGTGATCGTGCGTGAGATCCGTACATACTTTCGGGATCATCAAAAATCATGTCCGCGGTGAGCCAAATAGACATAGGTATGTGAATGCGCGCGGTGTATCTGGTGACCAGAGGGTATGTCTAAGTGGAGCACGGATATCTGCTGCAGGGTGGTCATCGAGGGTGTCAGTGCCCCAGATTGTTTATGTATGAGTACCGTGCACATTATTTACGCATGATGGTAGAGGTATTAGGATGCAAGCCCATAACCCAGCCCAGCGTATGGCAGTCTGGATACCACCTCGGGTTGTCAAGCTCATCCATCGAGGCACTTTGACGCCGCAGTCCGCATGGAACCGCGGCCGTGTGCGAGCGGTCCCCGTGAGCGATATTGAGCTCGACAAATTAACAATAATATCCCCCGATCGAAATCGCTGTGCAAGTGAGATGAAACACGTTCTACTGAGACGCAACGAGCGACGAGCGTGCAACAGCTGTAACCACAGCTCATCGACATCCTCGAATCTCAGTTCGTATCATCGGTGAATGCAGAAAAACCTCCGATTCTTTATTATTTGTTTCATAGACGCCGACAAGGGGAACAATTACAGTTTTCGAGAGCCCAGTAACACAGGAAAGTATAGAAGAATAACTGAAGAAAAATGAAGAAAAAAATAAAGAACAGAAAAATGCGAGTGGATAATGGGGAAGTGATGAGATGTATGGGTGCCGGTGAATAAGAAGGAATAGATATATTAACAATGCATCCGTATATAATGAAGTGCAGGTAGAAAGCGAGGAGAAAACAACAATGTATCCAATGCGAGGGGGAAAAAATAACGCAGCAAGTCGCCCATGCGCGACAAGCTAGCCCTTGTCCTATAGCCTTCGCAGTGTATCCGAGGAAGAGGCGACAACAAGGACAAGAAAGAACAGAAATGGTAGTGAATATGCACAGAGGAGTGATCAAGAGAGTTATGCGATGAGGGGAATGGGGATGCGGTGTCGTCAGATGGTGAATAATGATTAGGGACGAGAAATTGAGAGGGTGACGGAATACAGAGGAGAACAGAAAAAGCTTTTGAATGCATCTAAGGCTACAGAGGTTCCAGTGGTGTTCGCGAGGAGAACATGCAAGCCGGGGGGAGTAGCTCCAGGGGGGGTGTCGTCCTCGTACGTGTTTCGCTTCGAGGAGGGCGGAAGCCGATCGGGACCAACCGATCAAGCGCCAAAGCCCTCCACGAAGATACCTGACTTTGAAAGCAAGAATGCTCATTTCATGGCCGACATTTTGAGGGATGGGGGGTTGCGGTACATTCCGCCGCGCGTGTGTGCAAAGAAGTATTGTTCCCCCGCTGGTTATAGTCCAGAACATGGGATACCGGTTGATTCCAGGGATGACAGGTGGCCAGAACAAGAAGAGAGAGTGTCGTATCCAATTTTAGCCCAGAAAGTGCCGTGACAGAAGGAGAAGGTCGTCGGTCGGGGGTAATGCCGAGGCCACGGGCTATCGAGGGGGCACTGACAGGAAGCCTGTTGATGGAGCAGACTGAGGCGGGGGAGGCCCGTAGCCGTGCGAGGGGCGCCCGTGGTGGCCTTGAGGAGTCGAGCCGGAGTGGTGCTGTACCTGGGGAGTCGCGCCCGGCCTTTGAGGGAGGGAATGGGGCGGCTGCCCCTGCTGCTGCTGGGGCGGTACGCTTCCATCCTCCATCTGTTCCTCAGGCTTCGGCTTCGGCACGACGCCATCAATACCCTTATACCCATATGCTTTCCCAAACTCTTTAATCATCGCTTTCCCCATCAAGCAGACCCACCCGAGGCCCTCGCCAGTCATCAGCTGCCCCGGCCAAAAGAGCTCGCCTTCCTCGTCCTCGAAGTCGGGCTCGTGCTCCTCCAGCGGGCCGAGGGACGTGTGCATCATCCGCGCGAAGGTGGTGGGGAAGTGGCGCGCCATGATCGGGAGGTTGAGCCACTTTTCGGACTGCGCCATGCAATATCCGATTGAGGTGATGGCAGCAGTGGTATCTTTGAGTGACCAGGTGAGGGCCGGGCCGATGGGCTCAGAGGCTTCTGCCATGGCCTGGATCATGTAATCTGGGATCGGCTGGGGTCCGTCACGGAGGGGTTGGGGTAGCATCGCTCGAGGGAAGGGCATAGGCCCCTGAGGACGCACTGGGTGGGCGGGATGCTGGGGCAGCACAGAGCCGGAGCGGCCGTTATCGTTGGGAGTGCCATCATCGCGGGTGGTAGGAGTGGAGTTGGCACTGTTAGTAGTGACAATACTTGCGGGAGAAGGCAGCATGGTAGGAGTAGCCTTGGATTTCGCAAAGAGCAAGGTATTGACACTGGCGAGACCGGCTTCTTCTGCCTTCTTCTGGGCTTCCTCTGCTGCGATCATCATTTTGTCCTGCACCTTGACGGCAACTTCGGTCATTTGCCCATCGAGATATTTGCGAACGGTATACTGCATTTTCCGTCCATGGATGAAAGCTTCGATCATCCATCTGAGGAGCAGTATGAAATTGAAGGTGGAAGGCTAGAGAAATGAGAAACACGCTTACATTAATCCCAGGAATGCTCGCTCCGTGTCATTGCTGCGCTGGTCGTTCCACTTTAGTTTGCACCAGCCAAGGAAGGCCTCGATGGTCTTCCAGGTGTCCCGGTCGCACATTTTGCGGGAGTACTCTCGATTCCATATCGAGTAAGCGAAGCAGACCAGTGCATCGACGAGCTCGAGACGGGCAATGAGACCGCCGTGCTTGTGGTACGAGGAGCCAGGGGGCGGTGGATTAGCAAGTGGCCGAAACTCCTTGTGGGTGGGGGAGTATGTTGACCAGAAGCGAGCATCGCCCGAGTACTTGAGCATGCGCCCGGCGTTGTGGTACATGTCGTGAAGGCTATCATGGTGCGTTTGGATGATCCTGCCCTTCCTCGGGCGTCGGATGGGCAGTTCGCTTGGAGCCAAGGTACTGAGCGGGCGCGCTGCGGCCGGGTGCGAGGAGGACGAGGACGCCACGAGGGGCTCTTCTCTGACCTCGCCATCTTCGGCGGGCTCTGTGCGCTGGGGGTATGCTGGGGGAGCGGAGACGATGCGGGAGGGCGGAGGGGCCGGCTGGTGTTGGTGCTGTGTGTGGTGGGGATGCGGGTAGTGGTTGCTGTGGGGCGGGTGATCTACGAAGGAGGAGGTACGCGGGCGCTTGACATGGTCAGAGTCGGAGGACGAGTCTGATTTCCGCTTGGCACCGGGTGCCGGGGAGGTGGAGCGAGACGCAGGGGGTGATGGGGGGAGGGTGGACGGAAGGACGACATCGAGGACAGGGAGGATCTGCGAGGGAGGTCAGCGGGGTGGATGCAGGGCTCGCAGGGGGGGAGGGGACGTACCTTGAGGTTGCGCTCGAGCTGTGCGCGGGTCCAGCTGTGGGAGGGGTGAGTGGGAGACAACACGAGGCGTGGGGGCACTGACCGCTTTCTCGGCCTGGACGCGGTGCGGGGGGGTGCTGAGGAGGAGGGGGCCATGGGGGATGGTGGTGGGAAGAGACAAGACTGGCGCACCAGCCAATGCACAATGGAATGAGAAATGGGTGATCCAAGGGTGATCCAAGGTGATCCTGGGCGAAATGGGAGGAGTGACGGGCCACTCAGTCACCAAATCCGGTCACAGGGTTCAACAATTCGGGCGGAAGCAGAAATGGCAGGAACGGACCAGCTTCTCACCCATTTCAAGTCCTATTGCACCCCATTCCATCACACTTATCTCCAATCTATCCTATATCCTACTCTACTCTCCGCGAACACTTATCCTCCAACTCTCTTACTCTCCACAATCATATCGCACTCTATCGCTGCCCTTGAGCTTATTCTCCCGCGGCCATGCCCCCTCCGAGGCGTCGTCCCCCATCCCCACCGAAGATGCCCCGTCAACACCCCCATCCAATCCCACTCTCACTAGCTACCCACTAGTCCCGACGTAATTGCTGTAATTATTGTCTCCGCTCCAGAATTAACCACACCGCATCACCCCCTGTCTCCGCAAGCCACGCAAATCCTCTCTCGTCCACTACATACACTACTTAGTGCCATGCCCGTACCGCCCTCCTTGTTTACATTCTCTTGAGCTGCTGTGGTCCTCTACACAGGCCCTGCATATTTTGTCCTCTAGTATCCGGAAGCGGAACTGCTAACCCAGGCACGACCGCTTTTCCATAAAAGGCATGTCTAGTCGAAATTCCAACTTTATGTCCTTTTCCGATGCAACCCACCCGTCCACACCGCGATCTCGACTCAATCGCCTTACCCACTGACCTCCGTTGCCCGACACAATAACGCCTATTATACTTTCCTCTCCCTCAACGCCCTGTCCCTTGTCCGCAGGCATGGCAATGGTAACCGACATCCCGACACCGCCCCGGACCCGGCTTTAGCAAGGGCACACTCCCGACTTCCGAGCAATTATCTAATCGCTCAACTCCGATCTACGCGATCATCGATCATAACACATCAGGAACCAAACAATGAAAACGGGACAAACCTCCGGACCCGCTCATCTGGGTTAACCCTGATCTCAGATTGTCTCTTTTCGGCCGTCTTTCGCATGACATTTTCGTGCACAGAGTACGAGGTAATCCTCATTCAGGCCCGCGTCAACGTCTCTGTCAATGACCTCTTCAATCCCTGTAGTCTCCACTGTCGACTTCATTTCCATAGATGCCTTACCCCCGCCTCTTTCCCCATGGGGGCTCTATTGCGTCTATACCATAATAGAAACTCTCCTTCCATAGGTTGCATAGAACTTTCATGATCCAATTCATGATCCAAATCATCATGATCCTGCTTAACAGACAGCGAGATTAGATGCGCTATTTCCATCATGTGCGACGTCCATAGGGCAGCCCCAGTATCAGCCAGAATCCCACATGCCCACACATCGAGAAGCCTCTAATCCAACAGGATGCATGTAATTAAAACCCGTCCTTGTACTCGGGCGGAAGAAACGCAAGGAAAACTCTCGCTTACCGTCGGTGACAGCCATAATTTCCTCCATGTTACGAACGTGCTGGCGCTGGCGCGCCGGCCTCGGGATCTTTTGCGCACTGCGAGTATATCAGCCAACGCACACATGATGAAGCGGCCTTGAATTCATATTCAAATCACCCAGGTCAACCTCTGGTCAGGCGGAACGCCTTCCCACTGTACAATGTCCGTTGTTCCTGCCACAAGATGTGAACGCTCTTCTCAGCTTCCCATTCCACCGACTGCCCAATCCCCTTCAGTCATCGCCTCCGGAAACATATCAGTTCCGCGACGTAAGGAGGGGAAATACTAGTTGCATTCTAGAAATAGCCATAGCAGCCTCACTCCAAAACAGTTAGCGTTTAAAGACCGTATCAGGCGCTGTCCCAAGTTGGCAGTAGCAAGTTCGTGCTCTGGATGACATGGCATAAGTCCGATCCAGCCAACCCAGAAAGTCCATTCTCACCCAGAGGGCAGGCGCACTGCGATAAGTGAGCGTGATGCGACCGGGGGCTTCCCACCGGTTCCCCGTCCCGCCACACTGTGTCACTGTCTGCGTGTAAATCGTGATTCTGTCCAGCCAAGAACGTGCTGAAGCCTTCTCGTAGAAGCGACGATCCCCACTACTCCTTCTTCTCACAGAAAAGCCAACTCCCAGCCCGTCGCAGGCGGCAGATATCCACGTTCAGCACGGGGTGGGGGAGGAGTTACAAGCGAGCGTGGTGGGAAAAATAGCGTGAACCGGAGAACGGGCAGGCATCTGCCGACGGAGTCGGGAGGAATTAGGTCGGCAGCGGAGGTAGCTCATCAGCATTCAGCGAATTTCACTGCTCAATGGAGAGACTGCTTTCCGCAAACGAATTACATGCTGGCATTCATTCAGCGTACTTCCCCGCTATGCGTTCATATATTCTGAGTATGTCACGATGCGCACGACAATCCGGCGAAATGCCGACAATGAGACGTTTCCTCCCCTTCTGATGTATCTACAAACTCGGAACCGGAAAATTGGGGGCGAAACTGGGACGCGGGGGCGAAAAACAGAACAGAGGTCTTGGGAACCAGATGGCAAGAGAGGAATTCGGCTGTAGTGAGTTGGCATGATGGCCATATGTCGGCCGTCCGTGATGGGGCTGTCTCAGCGGCCGCAAGTTTGCGAGGGAGCAGGGACGAACAAGAACAATTTTGCAGAAATGACATGATGATCCTCTCTCTCTGATACTAGCTCTTCCTATTCGCACGCAGTTCATGGGTGGAGAAGAATCTGCTGTCCAGTGTCACTTTATGAGCGAGTCGATCACGGATGATATCAGCGGCGCCGTCTTGAATACATTCTCGTTTCTCAGTGGAAGGGCGGTGTTACATATTTTCTGCATCCGTTACAAAAAGCACAGGGCATCAGCGTTGCGGTGCAGTTCAATACATAGAAGAATAGGCACGTACACGCATAACGTTACGGTGGGGCAACAAACTATCCTGGGAACATCAATGACGTTCGCCCTGTCTCGGGGTAGCAAACGCATGACCTCAATGACAATGCTCCAGTGCATCGAATCCGTGGCGAGATGACAGTGCGAAAAGAGCCATCAAACAAAACCTATATCCACGAAAGAGGATAGATGCAGAACAACAAGAGAGAGCGCGTCATAATCCGCTAGCCTGCCAGAATACCGAAGGTGAGCTCGCCTCGATTCCACGTTTACCGCGAGACGTCAAGCACGAGGCGGACAGGTGATGATGTCGAAGAAGTTGGAATATAATTTGTAACAGGTGAGAACTGGGCGAACCCGGAAGCATTATATTTATATCGTGCCTACACGTCGCAGGTCGTTCACAGAGTATTGTTTTCAGGAGAGAATGAAGGGGAACGATAGACAGCAGCTCGACGGATGGATGTTGCTCTCCTGCAGTGGGCCGCGATGGTGGAGTAAAACTGTGACATAATAAATGCGCTAGATCACGATCACGTGCAATCTGGTCACGCACGAAACGCGTCCCTTCATTCGACACGTCGCGCTCCGGCACTGCCCCAGGAACACGGCTACACTGCAAACGAAGACCAGTGTGATATATTACAACAAGAACAAAAGAACTAACTAGATATCAACCAACCATCCTACAGAGATCATGGAAATGCACCCAAACATACAGCAGGTCTAGCTATGCGATCCGAAACTGGGAGAGAGAGATAAAGGGAGAGAGAGCAGAACAAAACCAACTAGGCGGACAAGTACACTAATGCTATCCTACAGGCATAATTTACATATACAAAAACTCTCCAGCCGCGCGTGCTTTTTATGTCCGCGTCGTATAATATATCCTACAGAGGCCCGCAGGCGCCTCCGGCGATGTCACACCTTGTTCGAAGTGCGCTTCGTCTTTGCTCTTGAGCCGATGGAGGCTTTAGCCTTCGTCCGGCTCGGGGGGTTAGGTTTGGTTATAGAAGCGTCCGTAAGCTTTGCGGCAATGGAATCGGCGGAGCGCGCGCGCTGCGAGCGTCCGCGGGTCGACATGCCCTCGCTGCTGTCAGCTGAGACTTCAGACTTGGTATCGGAGTCCTCGCTGCCCTTGCTTGGAGGTTCTTCCTCCACGTCAGGCAATTTATGCTTCTTTCCTTTGGATGTGCCGACTGCTGTGGAGTCGGATGCAATGGATGCTGATCTCCCTCCCTCGTCGGACGGCACGAGGGTCTCTATGGAGGTCTCAGACGACGTCTGCGATGTAGATCGGTTGCGGGAGTGGGTGGAGAGCGCAGGAGGTGGTTCGGTAGCGAGTAATAGCGACTCAGGTGGGGTGGAGGATGACTCTCGCGAGCAGACGGAGGCAGGATAGCGTGACGGTGCAACTCTGCGGCGCGTCCGGGCGCTAGTCCGTGGGGATGGGCGATCTTCTGCTGCGAGATCGGGTTGGAGGGGCGTTGTGGCTGATGGTGGCGTCACTAGGATGACAAGATCAGCGAGGGGAGGGAGTGAGACAGATAGAGCAGGGGAGGCGGGAGATTTGGCTGCAGTCGGGGGGCTTGCAAGAGCGGCGGTCTTTGCAGGCTGGGCGGCTGCCTTCTTCTCAGGGCTCGCAGCACGCTGAGTCTTTGCGCGCTTAGGACGAGGCTCTGGTTCTATGTCGAGATCGGGTGTCCTCGATGGCTCGCGGAAGGCGCCTGGAGCTGCCTTGCGCTTTCGGAGATTGATAACCTTGGATGCAGCAGTTTCCTTGGGGGGTACGATAATCTGGTACCACGGCTTCGTCTCGTACAACGGACGAAACGCGGCGCCATGACGGGTAGCGAGAATGGACAGATATTCGGGTATGCCGTTCCATGCAACGTTAGATTTAATGAGGGGAGGTTGATGTACTGAATGAAATGGAAATGAGCTCTAGAATGGACATCGAAGTGGTGAGGACGTACGTGATATGCGATTGACAATTTTCGCGGTCTGAAGCTTCTTCTCGTCGCTCCAGAAGAGCCAGTGGGCGGGATCTCCAGGGAAATAGAAAACATCGAGGGCTGCGAGGGTGAAGATGACGTCTGAGGAGGTAGGGGGGAGACGGAGGGTAGCGCGGGCGTCCGCCAGCAGGGCTCGCACGGCGGGGTGAGCAGCTGACAGGACGTAATCCTTGCCATCGGACCAGAAGCCAGGAACTATCTGGACGTGCATTGGAACGAAGGTGGG
>JASFDH010000507.1:0-23139 GCA_036937195.1 Nidularia pulvinata
CTTCAGCTTATGTGCTGCACCACCCACTATCCTAGTCCTGTATTTAGAATAGAAGATAATAAGAACAGAGATGAGAAGGAACAATAAGAGCTCAGCTTGTCAGAGAGAAACAATGGGTTGGCCAACAATTGGCTGAAGATTGGCTGGAGTGGCTGAAGTGTTGGACAAGGGATTGAGAGAGTACAAGGATTGTATCAAGCCAGAAAGTGAATTGATGATACAATTAACAAACTGAAGAAGTACAGTTTGAATACTACTACTTATATACTACTCCTATAGATAAGCCATTGGATACTAGTCCAATTTGAACAAACAAAGCATGTGGAAGTAGAGGTCAAGTTATAACTAATATGTGGCAAGAGGGTCAGATGAACAGAGGACATATGAATATTGAGAGAGCTAACTGAAAGGCTTTGTGGAGATGAAAGATAAGAACTTGAATGAGACTAGTAGAGAATGAAGACTAGATGCAGAATATCTGAAATGCATTTTTGGCCGAGGTGTGGCCAACACAGCCGAAGCTCAGTTGCAAGGACTTGGAATTCATGGTGAATTGAAGTGTGACAGGATAGTGACTAGTGACAGCTAGAACAGGATATGACAACATAGGGCATTACCATTTATGCAGACACTTTTTTTGTCATTTATGGGTGGATCCTGAGGATGTCTGTTAATATATAGGAAGTGATGCACAAAACATGTATAACCAGAGCTTTGAACACCCTCTGCAGCAGTCTGGTATTGGCTATGCAATGGTCACAGATGGAGATGTCTGTGCTTTCATTTATCAGGAACATTGCTACATGATGAAGAGAAGGTCAAGCGGATAATCCTCGGATGAACGAGCGAAGGTTTCGGTACACAACCCACAACACCGTCGGCTGCAGTTGTTCGAACCATCGGACCGCACTGTTACTTTCTGGAGACGCGAACTTTCGAACGGACTCTTCCTCGTCCCCATGCATCCCTAGTCTATTCTGTTCCTGGAAAATTTGACTCATGCACTGGCTATATCGTATTTTCCGGTTTCCCTGGAAGTAATGAACGATCTACAAGGGGCAATGAGGGACACGCCGCAGGGCTTATCTCCTCAGGCTTGCTGAGGGTTGTATCGTCAGGTGGTGCATGATTGGGCGCTTGGCGGCGTGAAGACGTACAAGATGGTTTATACGTATTGGCCGTGGATTCCGTGTCGGTATCAGCTGGTCGATGGAGCAGAGGATGAGTCAGGAGCATGAGAGTGGGGGTATATAGAGGATAGGAGGTAAGTGCTGCTCGTTCGCTCGACTGGGGAACAGAGTCTCACAGGTCACTTATCCAGCGAGAGATATTACTATTGCTATGTCAACGCTCTCGACTGTTGCGCTCCCTATAGCTATAGTCGAAGGGCGCACCTCTCTTTCCCAATCACATATTGAACCTAGTACCACGCCGAATGGCTCTACAAGCGAAATAGACAAATCCTCCCGACTCGATCTGCCCAACACCAAACGCCCCTACCCCCATCATGGAAGCTCAGAAGCTTTCGAGCTACACTCCATCCCTGCGTACCTCGCTTCCGAGCGGCAGCGGCGCCCTTCCGCCCTCGCCCGTCCCGCCTCACTCGCCGAGTTCCAAAACACCAAAGACGCGCCCGTATTTGCGGACGATATGGATGGCCCGGAGATACACCTCCAACACACTTCCGTCACAATCCTCCCGGTGTCTAGTGCCGCCGCGTCGATCGTGCGCGTGCCGCGATCGGCTGAAGAAACAAAGAAGCAAAAGAGACAGAGCCTGATCCACTTCCTCGCGCTGTGTTGGTGTATCTTTTTGGAGGGGTGGAATGACGGATCGACGGGCCCGTTGCTGCCAGTTATTCAGAGGGATTATCACGTGGGGTTTTCGGTTGTCGCGCTGCTTTTTGTGGCGAATTGTATCGTAAGTTTCTATTTTATGTTTATTTAGTTGATGCTGAGCTTTGAATGCGACGAGTAGGGGTTCGTCACGGGCGCGGTGCTTAATGTGTGGATGGACGGTCGGTTTGGGTTTGGGAAGACTATTCTCTTCGGTGCGTACTTTCGTGTTCTCGCTCTCCTTGATATTTAGGTGCATAGGTTAATGTATTATATAGGTGCCGTCACTCAACTCGTCGCATATGTTATTCTTTCACCAGGCCCGCCCTTCCCCGTCATGGTGTGTGCCTATGGGATTGCAGGGCTTGGTATGTCACTGCAAGTAAGCACAGTCATCTTCGTTTATAGCAAGTCGCTGATGAGCTTCCACGTCACTCAGAACGCGCAAGCCAATGGATTCGTCGCCTCGCTCAAGGAGCACATGTCGACTAAGCTGGGCATGATGCACGGAGCTTACGGTGCGTAACACGCCCTTTCTCGAAGCATGAAAGTTCGCTGAACAGATTCCTCCAGGACTCGGGGCCTTCACCTCCCCCTTCATCGCGACCCACTTCTCCACCTCCGCCCACTGGTCCTTCCATTTCCTCATAGCGGCGTGCATCGCAGTATCCAACATCGCCGTGTTGAGCCTGGTATTCAAAGGCAGACGGCAGGAAGGTTCGTCACTGGCCTTCTTTCCCACTTACGTGAGGAAAGACTGAACGAACAAACCGTTTAGAGATCCTCGCAGAAGGTGGCCAAGAACCCGCACCCGACCCCGGGACGAGGTTGCCGGATAATTTGTATCGCCAGATATTTGGATTGCGCGCGGTGCATCTCATGGCGGTGTTTGCGCTGATTTATGTTGGAGTTGAGGTTACGCTTGGTGGTGGGTCCTTTTTCTCCCTGAGGTATATTTGTGAGTTGTAAAATGTTAATTGGGACTGGTGTGGTGGATAGGATGGATTGTTACTTTCATTATCCAGGAACGAGATGGGGGCCCGAGTGCGGGGTATATTTCATCGGGGTTCTTTGGCGGTAAGTGCTGGGGTTGCTTTGACTGGGAAGTGCTGATGTGTGTATGCGTGGGGTATAGGGTTAACGCTGGGCCGCGTGGGGCTGATGTGGTTGAATAAATTGGTAGGAGAAAGGAGGGTGATATATATTTATTCAGCGCTGGCGATTGGGTGAGTGCCCACAGGTTTCGTTGATTATGGTGGAATAGGTAAAACTGACATTCCTCGACGTGTAGGCTGGAAATAACCATCTGGCTCGTTCCCTCCATCGTCGGGAACGCCGTCGCCGTACGCACCCTCTCCCTTCCCTTCCCTTTCCACTTCTCCTAACCTCCCTCCCCTTACCCACAGATATCCTTCATCGGCGTCTTCCTCGGGCCTATGTTCCCCATCCTCGTCTCGCACGCGACACGCGTACTGCCCAAGTGGCTGCTCACGGGTAGCGTGGGGTTCATCACAGGCATTGGTGTCTCCGGCTCTGCTATGCTGCCGTTCATGACGGGCGTGCTAGCGGGGAAGTTTGGGATTGGGTCGTTGCAGCCTTTGTGAGTTTTGTCTTTGTGGTTTGGGGAGTTGGGAAGCGTTGTTAATGCAATTTTTTCCCCGTGTTTCCGCGATGGATAGGATGGTGTCGATGATGTGTTTGATGTTGGCGCTTTGGGCTTGTGTGCCGAAGGCGGGGAGGAGGGTTGATTAGAGCGAGGGTGTGGTTCATCGGGAGTGGCAGTGTTTAGGCCTGTTATGCTGTTATTTAGGAGCTCATTTTTCTTTATTGGGTTTTATTGAAGGGTATAGCGTATCGTACATAGATATAGAAGTATTGGGAGTCAACTATCTACGCCCGCTCTGACGTTGAACGGACCCATTCAGCAATATCGTCTTATCCGATCGCGAATCTAATCTAATCTCCCCCTCCACACCCCAAATTTAAACCCCGTCCTCGTCCCCGGATCCATATAGACCCCGCGACCATGCTCTGCGGATGAACAGGTGCCATGATATTGCCTACATTACGGCAGGGCAATGTTATAGTTAGACCATACACGGCGAGTGTAGACAATGTCGCACTTGCGTCGTACATGACATCATCCTACTTGGGTTGGTATAAGATGGGCGCAGCAAGGGCGGTGCTTGGCTTTCTGTGTCCTAACCTCCATCGAATCCCCCCTGTGCTTCAGGTAAGTCTCAGCTGTGCGGATCGGTGAATGCGTTCGGACTATCTTTCCCTCAGTTGTAGCATGGTTAAGCCTTCGTATGAGCTTCGAAATCCTCACGAACACCTTCTATCTTCCCTCCTTTAAGAGAACATGGAACGATTCTAAGACCGGTATGCATTCTCATCCATTCATTCGACTGACAGCTGATTGTCACGCAAGAAAACATCGACGCAGATAGCGTGTCGGAGAGAACGGATCAACGACAGCGTCCCAGCCGCCATACAACCGCAGACACAAGGGGCCACCGGCGATCTAGCAATCCCTATCGCGAAAACAGGTCGCGTGCTCCAAATAAGGCTGCGATACAACCTAGTTATTACATGACCGGAGGTAAACGTGTACAGAAGAGTGCGGCAGGAGGCGATGCAGGGGTATGTGCCCCCCAGACTCATTAAGATAACAAGGGATAATATACAGGTTTTTTCTTCTTCAGTTTGCTACAGGGAGAAGGGTCAGCTGTGGGTCACCAGGAGGGTTAGGTGAGGGATGAGGAAGACGTACTCCATATTCTCATACGGTAGCGGCACAGTTCCCACAAATGCTCGCACCCAAAGTCTTTTACGTCGGGGGGCCGCTCACCCGGGTGGAAGTCCATAGTGCAGTGGCAGACGTGGTCGCGCGTCTGATCGAAGTCGATGAGGCGAATGTCGCCGTTCTGCTCGAGGACGTTGCGTTCCGCGAAGTCGCCGTGTAAGAGCCCGAGACGGTGCAGCTCGCCGAGTTGTTGGAGGATGCGCACTCTGTGGGGTGGGTAGGTAGGTGAGTATCAGGAGGACAATGGAGAGGAGGGGAAGCTTACCTAACGTCTAGAGGCTGCTGCTTGAACGGTCGATGGAGACACTCGCCGCAGTGTTCGAGCACGAGACACGCGAGCGCCTGCCCGTCCTCGCCCCCCGTGCCAACGAATAGCCCATAGCACCTTGGGATCGCGCGTCCCTGCAACGGCGCCAGCGCGCCCGAATACACGTCCGCCTCCTCGATGAGTCCCGCGACGAGGTCCTCGCGCAGCGCGAACTTGAGGACGAGCTGGGACCGCTTGGCTTTGGACGGCTCGAGCACCGTGCCGCTGAAGACGGGCGAGTCGCAGTAGTAGTCCGCGGTGGTGTCTGGGTCGACGGCGACGGTGAGGGCTTTGGCGGAGGCGAGGGCGTCGGTCTTAAGAGAGGACAAGGGCGAGGGTGGAAGGACGGAGGTGAGCGTGCATTCGGGGATGGACCATCCTGGCCAGCAAGGAAACTTGACGCGTAGGATCGTCATGATTTGGAATGGGGTGTGGGGTGTAGGTGGGGAGGCTCGAGGAGGGAAGATTAAGTATGGGGTGCTGGCGTCAAAAAGAAGGGTGCGCCGTTTACGTATCAGAGAAAAGTAAGTATGGGGTGCGTTGTGTATGTGCGGGAAGGAAGGAAGAAGCGAAAAGTCTAGTGACGGTAGTAATAATACTAATAGTAAGCAGACCGTGGGCGGAGGCAAGACATCTCCACAATTCGATGTCGTCGGAAGCCCGTGCTAGTGGGTAAACGAGCCGGCAGAGCGTAATCGCTCTCAGATCACTTTCCTAAATTGTGCGAGTTTATATTGTCTTTTTCGCGTTTTTAGTAATTATGGGAGGCTCCACTCGCCGGCTCCTCTATCGATCATGGGGTATATGAGACTACGACATGGAACCAAGACACTAAACGGCCTGGAATACGTCCTGCGAGGGCACCCCCGAGTCCGAGTCCGAATCGGAGGGAAAAAGTGGTGCCCGCGCCTAGGTGCGCTGTATCCCTGGCTTGTCGGCGCGGCCATGAGGGGGCACGAGGCATTGTCTGAGTGGCATGCAGGCATTTTGGGGTGCATATGAATTGTATTTGATGCGCTGTAGTGCCTTTGAGCGTGCTTGATAGACGTTAGCTTCATTGGACTTGTTTAGGGCGTTGTGCTGCTAATCTTTACAGAAGGTCATACATATCCGGGATACAGTCTAGTTGGAGAGGTACATGCTCTTTTCTTCTCATTTTGGTTCTTCGCATTCATAGTTTCTTTTGACAAGATCAGACGACGCATGAGAGGCAGATTAGCAACCTAACGGACATCGCCCCGCACACATCTTCTCGAAGTACATCTTTCTCAATGGAAGTCTCTAATCCGTAGAATGCCAGGCAGCTCGGTTCGTCTCTCCTCCTCAGTTCAACATGCTGCGTGTCCGTCACCCATTTTCTACTTCTTCGAGGTAAACCCTACATGCACCTTGATTTCACCCCCACAGCGCTACTACCGCATCGCCCTATCCTCTAAGCTCGGCTCCACACACGATTGTGTGTTGTTCTTCGCTCTACTAATGAAAGCGGCCTCTCCTTGGCGGAAGGATTTTCACCTGTATTCTTGTCTGGTCTTGGTCTTGCGTATCTGGGCTTTGCATCTCTCGGTGTTTGTATTTGCTGCGTCCAACACCCCTGGTTCTACTTCTTTATCTGAATTTCCCCTTGTTCTTTATCTTCCACTTGACCCTCATATCTCAGGCCCACTGTTTCCTGTCGATCTACCTTGATCATGAATATGGCCCAAGTATGCTGTTTTTATCATGCAAATGTCACATTGAATCGAGTATTTCATCTCAATAGATATCCTTGGAATTCCTCCAGTCGCATTCCCTTCCTCGTTACCCAGCAATCGAACTGGACAGCGTGTCCTAACTCTGATTGCGGTGAGCTTGTGGTGGTAGACGAATTTAATTTGAAAAACATATGCCCGTACTGTTGTACAAGCCATAACATGTGTTACGCATTTCTTATGATTGAGGTGACATAGGTTATTATAATTAGAGTCTACGAGTAGTTGCATCTAGTTGCACTTGAAGGAGGCAGGAGGAGTTGGTGCTAGTGTGCGTCGGCAGTGTTCCCACGGTTTGTGACCCCTTGTCAATCCGAAAACTCGCTACTCAAACATGAACGTCGACCAGCATGTCATCCTGCTCATGGAGCGTCACATCGTCGAGAAACCTTTCTCTGCAAATTCTATCCTACGGATTCCTGCTCGTGCGTCCCAGGCCAATAAAAGGGTGTCAATCTCTCAGTTCTTGAATCTCGACCTTGTTTCGAGTCTTTCGTGACCGGGCTCGCTCGCAATCCTAGACACACGCTGGACTGTAAATTCCGTCTCGTGAGACTCAAATGGTCCTCCCCTTCCCTCATCAAAATCCCCCATCATCTGCACACTGCATTTGAATTTTGGTCCCCCAAATCACTCAAAATGTTTTCTAAAGTTATCACCAAGGTCTTCAGCTCTTCTAAGCCTTTAGCTTGTCATGCCATTCCCTCTGAGAATGCCGAGCAGTGCGAGAACCGAGGAAGTATTAATAGCGATGTTTGAAATGGACGCAAGCCTGCGAAGATGTCGTTCTACATCCCAGGGTTTATGCGTGGCAAGGCTGAGATCCAGGGCAAGGACGAGAGGCGGTCATCTGGAGCAATGATGAAGCATGAGGACAACATGAACAATGAACCCGAAGTTGAGGCTTCAGATGTGTCTCACAGGTGTGAAGGCACTCCCTTCTCCCGTAATCCATGTCTCCTGTCCAGGCTTGTGTATAAGTCGCGTGCCAAGCGTCAGAAGGACAGAGAGCATGGCGTCGATGATGACGACAAGAGCTTCGAGTTCCTCGGAGAGGATTGCGTATCCGATGATGTTGCTTGCACAGACGGGTACGAAGACAGACATTCATTCCACTTCAATTGTAACTCGCCTACCACCTTAGCCCCATCCCGTTGACGGATCCCATTGCAACCGAGAACGACAGGTGCGCACGCGACCCTTTCTCTCCCTCCTGCTTACCCTCTGCATCCAGCACTGTGTCTACCGGCTGAATCCACTCCCAAGTAACCGACCGTAGCGGCTTTGACGACCTCACCACGGAGGAGGTCATCGCACTTTTCTACAGTGAGGAGTGCAAGCGCTCCAAGGCCACCCGACCTCGGAGACGGTTCTGGAAGCGCGGGACGAAATCCGTTCAGGCGCGCCTGAAGTCGGTTGCTGCTGCACCAGAGACGAACAAGCTGCTCCAATTTGCCGACAACGAGGACGATTGCGTGTTCCTCGGTAAGGGCGTCAGTGTCGGCGAGGAGGATTACGACAACCCAAATGTCACTCGACGATGGTAGGAGCGCGAGTCGCAGCCCCGTTATGCCAAACAATGGACGACAGCACGCCGTGTCGCTCGTGTGTCAGTGGCAAAAGTAGCAAAGAAAGTATTCCCCATTTACGAGAATGGGGATGAGCTTATGTTCATTAGCGAAGGTGTGGGTGCGCGAGAAGAGGAGTACGAGCGGCCTGAGGTTAGGAGCCAGCGATGGAAGCCCCGTCGCGCCGTTCCTGTCCTTCCACGTTCGGCTCCAGTTCCTGCTGCGTCCAAGACGCAGAATATGACCCCCACCTACGATGACGAGGACGAGTATGTGTTCGTCGGGAAGGGCGAGGTCGAGTTTGAGAGTCTCAAGGTCGTGATGTAATGATGGAGTCAGATCTTTCAGCATAAGTAGGTGGGGAAGGTGGCGCGTTTACTCATTCATTGGCGATGTGGCTTTGTTTGAAATCATGCAAACTTGAGGAATGTGTATGTTCGCGGGTTGGTAGTGATGCTATTTTGTGTTTCTTTCTTTTTTTCTCGTCGGCGGCACTACTGACCTTTGCAGAAGATGATATCTGTTAGTATTTCAGGCTCTTGTTTCAGCGATTGGAGAGGTATGCGAACCCTTTCTCCTACCTTTTGGCTCTTCGCGCTTACGACTGCTCTGATTAGGATAGGGCGATGCGTTAGAAGAGGTGCATGCAACCAAGCAAGACCACTGGTAGGCGAAGGTGTCTGCTCTGTCGTTGAAGTGCAAGGTACGCCTCCCAATGTATTCCTTGCTCCCTAATAACTGAGCTTCCCGTCGTACAATGGGTAGCTCAAACCCTATCTGCTCCTCACATCCATATGCGCCGTGTTTCATCGGTCATAGAATCATCTGCTTTCAATTTCTTCAAGGCATACACCAATTATTCCTCGTATCCTCTCCAATATGCTCACCATAACACGGACTCTGATTCGCCAGACTTGCCTCACTCGTCATGCACGAATATTTTGTACACTGTTGTTGCATGGAAGGGCGTCGCGTTTGATGCCCAACACTCAGCTCGGTACCGATAGACAGGATAAGGTTATAGCTTTGTTGCTCGCAGTAAGTACGAAGGAACAACCGAAACAATAATACTACTGACCTTTGTTGCTCGTAGTAAGTACGAAGGAACAACAAAGGTTGAATCGAAAAACTTCTGTCTATCGCGGTCATGTGATCTAAAGGGGTGTCGTGTTATGAGACGCATTAGAGACGTCTCACGCATGTGGTATGTCGGTGCTGTGGATGCCGGGCTTACATTGCAACATTTAAGCTTGAAGCAGCTTTCTCGATGGCAGACTCTCTGGTCTATCTGTCTCGGTCCTGTGGCTATGGGCTTTGAATCTTATCTCGTCTTGGTGTAATATCGCGTTTCTTGGCTGGGTATTGTCCTTCACTGCTTCCGTCTCTGTTTCTATACCTGAATACCCTCGCTGTGCACTATATCTAGTTTATTTTACTCTTGTACTCGCCGTTCTTTCTGTCCTAGCTGCTGTTCAGTTGTTCTATCCAGCTCTGGCAATTACCCTTCCAGCCTGTATATGCTCTACTTTTATTGTTATACTTTCTTCTGTACAAGCCGCCACTGTTCGTAATTGATATCCGCGCTTCCGCCCTCTAATCTGCACAAACATTGATATCTCTGATTCTTGGCCTGATTATTGAAATATTCAAGAATGTGATGCTCAAGTTCGAGTATATACATCAGTATATCTGCCAAGCCGGCTTTAGCGCAAGCTTGGACGTCATGTAAATAGAATGCCTGAGGAATTTGCACTTGTATAATTACCGCGACGGGCTACTGCAGGCTACTGGCTAGTGGCAGAGTGGCAAGGTGGGCCGTCGTGCTCATTCTTTCGCGTCCCGGACGATTTGGCTCGTGATTTGAAATCCGAAATAGTTCCGATTGAACCATCCTTTGCAAATTGCAATGTGCTTTCTGGTTGATGTTGATAATATCTTTGAAGTTTGCAGAATATCTAGGAATTGGACTACCGGTGCAACGTGTCGAGCGGATTCAGCGGCAGCATTCTCCGCCGCTGTCTTGCCATTGTTCAATCAAGTCACGCAACCCTTTTTGTGCTGCCGTCACGGTTGTCATCTACAGCTTGCCAGCGCATCCTTCCCCCACTCGCCAGCTTCTATTCAGACGCCATCGCCCGCACGCTTTCACCCTTTCGTCGTTATGCGGCAAACTGTGAAACATTACACATCGCGAACCCTCGCCCCATGTCCCACCTTGCCAGAGCTCCAGCTTCATGGAGTGTTTCCCTGCAATTCCTCTAGCCTTCAAGGTTTCCGATGCATCCAAAGGATTATTGCATCTTCCCCTCTACTTGTTATACAGGCCCTGTTAGGGTAAAATGAGCCCCGGAAGAACAGGGCACGGGACCCAAGTGGACTGTCATCACAGGGATCAGAAGTGACAGCGGAGGCGGGAAGACAGTACTGGGAGCAACAGCGGAGCGTAGTGTCAGTTCTAGTAGTGTCGGCACACCCTGCTAGTGCAGGCGAGGTATCATGGGACTGTAAGCCCGCTTTTTTTTTACTCTATTCACTCTTCCGTCCTTTCTTGTGCATATGTGCAAGCCAATAATTGTGGGTGCTCATACTATCAATAATATGGTAATGCTATGATAGGATTGATATTCATGATAAAGGGAATTATACCTTGCGACGTGAAAGTGGACGCGATGTGGCAGGAGCCTGCTACTGCCTGCCCACCGACCGTGGGAATATATCTCTAGTGTGCTGCCGTTGTGCCAGCATTTGCTGCTGGATTTTTGATACCGGATTTTGATGCTTCTCGAAGTTTGAAGCCACCTCTTCATTTTTCCCTAAACCCCTTCACAGCATTCAGGTTCATTATTCTTAGTATTCTTAGTATGCACTTCGAGGGATACGAAGCATAGGACTGCCGCCACTATGGAACGAGGACTTAACAACGATTACTAGCATAACGGTTAGCGGCCTCCCGCGGCGTGGATGGTTTGCAGCTCTCCTACGAAATGATCTTGATCTGAAGTCAGTCAGCATTGCTAACCCCCGTGGAACCGTCACACTTAATATACATATATAAGCTCTATTCCTTTAGCGCGACGATCTCGTCAACTTGGTTTGTGCAATAGGATCACAATCATCAGCTGCATACTACATAGGTCGCTTCTATGTATACGAACGTGTCGATTTTAGTAATTAAAAGGACTAATGATATAACGTTTGGTCAGTTATCCTTCGTAAGTAACAAATCTTTCGTTTATAGCTATCGTCAGCTGAACATTTAGTGTAAATGCTGCCAGGTCGATTATTGTCCTCGGCTTGTACTTATGGTTCATTGAATTATCTTTCGATCCGTAATTTTCATCTTGTTGAGATGTCCCTGCACCTGCCAAATTACAGATGCACACGTTTGTGGAACCACGGACATGCAGTCATAGAAGGTGCTATATTATTAAATTATTCTCGTTTACTTCGTCACCATGGATGTCAACTGTCGCTCCCTTCGAGAAGTTTCTTAGATAGATGGGCCCGGCTACTACATAGTCCAAGTTCTTGCCGAGCAGCGACCGACTTCAAGCGAACATGGTTGACGTTTATTCTAATTTCTGTGTATTTGCTGCTTCTTCTCCTTGGTCTATGATGTCACGTTTGAAGGGTTCAGGAATGCAGGGCTATTCTAGACCTTCCTCAGAATTTCTGACGTGACTGGCTTATGCAGTGCTGCAGAATGCAACCAATTCGATGGTTAAAGATTGCAAAAAGCACGAAATACACGGAAGTGGATTGGAAGTGGCACGCACCCGTGATGGTGACTCATATCACATGATGGAAGCTTCTCATGAACGCGGTGTAACAGTGGGTATCAGACGAGTATCGGTGACAGCTTCAATGCAGAATATCTATAAACGTCGCGGTCAAGCTGCGGTTGCCTGTTCGGACAAGATTCTCTTCGATAGTCAGTAGTCGGCACCAGGCCGGGACCGTCGCTCCATGATTCCTATCTCATCTGGACACATAATTTATCGCAGATGATCACATTCACCCACTTTGTCAAATTCTCCACAATGCTAAAGCGAGATACGTCTGTATCTTTCTATCAATAAAAACATTTATTCTTATATGTCTGCATATCTGCTTACGGCGGTTTCTTATATCTCAGGTCTGGACTATGTTTGTTGTCCCTCAGAACTTAAAGTATGTCTGACATCGCAGTTGATGGTAAAGCCGGATGAAGCTTGTGTAATACATGGTCAGTTTCATTAATGATTTGCAGGATCGAGATCCGGCGATAACAGAGTTGCGGAAGTTATAGTTATGTTTTATCCATCGTCAAAGTCTCTGCGGCTGGTTGAAATAACTCTCCCAAATCTCCTAAGGCCTAGACTGTAATATCACTACACCCATTCAACCTGTCAACTCTACCTTTCGGCCACACCAATCAGATCGCACCACTTCCTCGATTTGGGATGAGAGTAGCGTGATATCCATCACGCTTCCCCCGCCAAAATACGTGACTGACCGAAAGGTGGGGGTGACCGAGTGACCGGGTAGTGATAGTATCCGGTATCCGTCATTTGGATGCATTCGGAAAATAACTTCACCGACATGAATTAATCTTCCGAAAGGCCGTGGTCAACTATCGACCCTAAGATTGTTTCTCATCAGATCAAATATAGGAATAGATTAGAAGAATTCGTTCGCAGAGCCACTATTTTGCAACGATGTGATAGTGGCACTGGGTTTCTCGAGAATCAATGCAACCTAAATGCCACGGAGCTTAAATCGGACTTCTTTTGACACTTCGCCGCTCGGTATGTCTCTAATCCGTCAAGTCTTCCATACATAAACCGGAGCTCATTCACAGCCACAGCAAACATAGGTACAGGTACCTCTATGTTGGTGGCTTCCCATGAGATACAGATGTATCTACGTCTGGACGGTTATGCCATGACTGAGATTTAGGAGAACCCGCTTCTTGGCGACCCAATCGGCATTTCTAACTTCCTTAATTGGAAACAACTTGGAAAAAGCTACTCGATGGTTTCGACTTACCGCGTTTTTCTGCTGGTTCCCTGCTGGACTTCCCCTTACTTGATCTCTGAGATTACAACCTGCTGAGAATATATCTCCTTGTTTATGCTCGGCGGTCATTCTTGATATTACACCTAGGAACTCAGATATCTGCCATCTGTTGCTTGAACTTCCATAGGGGCTGTCAGGACTTCTTCGGGACTAGCCTGTGCTTCGAGCCTCTCCATCCGTCCCACCATGCTCATGTCACACCACTCCTCCAAGCCCCAGTTTTACATTTGTTCTGCTGTCACCGCTCTACATTCGCAATGTCTGCCTCGCCATTGATTCCGGAAGGAGTAATCTCCCGCGTTCCCCCGCCTCTGGTAGCACATATTCGGCTCTTAAAGTTTCCTATAAATATTGGCGTTGTCCACTGTATACCCCCCTCACCCTCTTCCAATCGCTCTGCTCTGTGACCTCCCCCGACATTCTATCATGTGTCTCGGAGAAAATTCTGCTCATCATGCAGTCCATTACCTCAATGCTCAACTTGGATCCCTCTGGGAGAACGCTACCGAGTGTGTGCAGCATGCAGGCAATGGTCTTAAGCCTTTAGATCGCGTCCGTTATGACTTCGCGCTCGCCGAATACCATGTCGGCACCAAACAACGCTCGAAGTTCACTGCGAAAGACGACATGATGTTCAGTGCCGTCTTTGGCAAGCCTCGTCTTGAATTCGTCTGTAACCACGAAGCTGTTCTTTACCTAACGATTAAGGAGGGCCACTTCAATCGTGATTATGTGAAGTCGGAGTCATCCTCGTTCGTTCCGAACCGGTGAGTGCGGCGAAAAGATTAGGATGTGTTATTTATTTGACAACTGTTATAGTTCGAGAAACGTCCAGTTGCATGATATGGAGCTTGCGTTCCGCTTGGAATTCAATACCAATGGTATTCGCGGGCATACTTCACACATTGGCAACGGCAGCCATGTTATCCAACTCTTGGTTCTCAATTTCAACAGTACGTTGACGATATGAAATATACATCTAGTATTGCTAACATAGCTTGCATTTTAAGCTGCTAAGCTTGTGTCCCGCGTTAACGTTACTGGTGGTAGCGATGCGTTGGCATTCTACTTAAGGAAGTACCTGGAATTCCTTAACCATGCTGGTCACCACGTCCTCTTCTCACTTCCCGATTTCGATGACGATCGCCTAGACGTCCTCATCGACTACTCTCTTGAATCCCATACTATCCGCAATCTCGATTCAGAGATCGACGAAGTTTATGGCGTCTCCGTTTCCGAAATCAACAGAAACCTGTCGTCGAAATGGTTGAAATCCATCATGGATGCTGTTGATGGCAAAGATCGCAATTCTATTTGTCTCGCAGAGTATCGCAGCACCTGGACAAGCGTCGGGGATCAATCTAATATTCAGTTCCACGTGAAGTTCGGTGCTCCGAGAATCAAAGTCTTGTGTCAACGTGAAGCCATTCTTTACTTTAAGATCGATGAGCTCCTTGTCTACGAAGGCCGAAACTTCGATGTGTAAGTCATGGTCATGATCTTTCTGTATGAAAGAAATTCACCAGGTGCATTTACCTAACAGGAAACCTCTCCACACCTATACTGATTGGGAGATTGCGGTCGTGGTCGATCTTGTGAAAGAAGTTGATGGGTCTTTCAACCTTGTCAAGTTTGATATGAACAGTAAGTCGCCACTTATACTCCTTCCTTCTTGTTTCATTCATCCATGCATTGATTTTTAGCCATTCGCTTCTGCGACCATTTCTCGAAGTTTTCTGGATTCGACCTGTCTCTGAAGTTCGCTGCGACTCTGAAAACCACATTCGTGGAGTTCATCGATTACTATGCCACAGTTATCGAGACTGCCCGCTTCCACATCGTTCACCTCGTCGATACTACTCCCAGGCCCGATACATCCCACGGCCATGGTGAATCGGAAAGTGAATCTGATCCGGAGCCATGGGGTCCGGTTCGTCCTACTACACCTGGAGTCGACCGTCCCGTCAGAGAAATCGAGATCGTAAAGAAGACCACTACCTCCGGCTTCGATTTCGTGCAAGCCGTAACTCAGCAAACCATCGTGGAGACGTTCAAGCATCTCTGGCAGATTTCTCGTGATTCTACGGCCGAATATATCAAGATCTTGAGCAAGTGGTCGTACGGAGAAGACTTCAAGGCCTCTTTCGGCGCTTTGACCATTCGTTATCTGTCTAACGGAAAGGCGATCGTGTGGATTCACTTGGACGAGGGTGCTCTCAAACCCGTCAAGAGGTAAGTCTGCATTATTACTTTTTCTTGGTGTGATAGCGACTAACTACGGATATTTTGTGTAGCACGAACACCTTTGATTTCTCAGACTGGAGCATCGCCTTTGAAGTCTCATTCAAGATAGCTGAGCATGATGAAGTTGTTTCTACATCCAAGTCTTGGTTTAGCCGATTTACCGACTCCTTTGCATGGAAGAAGCATGGGAACCAGGAGGAGCGTAGTTTGAACCATTTGGTTCTTGACTTCAGCAGTAAGTATTGTGTTTACTGTTCTTCTATTGTTGCTCATCATTTATTGTCTCAGCTGCTGAATTTGTCTATGAACTTTCGAGGTTCGAAGGTCTGAACCTCGGGAACCGCTCTGCGGTAGAAAGCGTCAACGGCGCAGTCTATTACCTCAAGCTTCACTACCTTCCTCTTCTCACTCTCAATGGACACCACATCTTGCAATCTCTTCCCGTTTGGAAAGCCGGTTCGAAGCCTCCTCCTATGGCGCTCACTGCTATCAAGTTCCAGATCTACTCGAAACAGACCATCGACAGGCTCAACTGCTTGCATATCTCGCAACTATTCGAGCCCGTCCTTGTTCTCCTTGGTGTCTCTGACTTCAAGCCTCTCCCCACCGGTCGTCTCGAATATTCCACCGAATGGGTCGCGAAGAAGAAGCGGGCCATCTCTCACGGCACTGTCTGTCTCTCCAGGAAGGTCTTCCTCGAGAAAAGACTACTCCCTCTTCTTGCTCAGGTCAACGCTACCACGACTGTTGTTCCCGTCTTCCCTGGTGGCCAAGATATGAGCCAGTTTGTCACCATCTTCAATGGCCATGTTGGTGGTGAATGGGGACTTGCTCTTACCACCTGGGCGCACCACAATCAGAAGAAGACTCGTGCATCCAAGTGGGAGTTGATTTCTGGCACCGAGGGCCAGTACAAGTGGGATTACACCGACAAGTGGAGCTATGAGCATGAAGGTTCCTTCGATGACAAGAACAACGGCATCTACCTCGTCTCCTGTGAGTGATTTTCGCTTTCGGGTGATGCAACTGCTAATAGTCTTTTCATAGGCCATACGAAGAACTTCCTCCAGCTGCCCAATACTTTCCAGCACGGTTCAATGGAAATCGTTATGCACGGTTCATTAGAAATTGGGCTCGGCTTCAAGGGTGCATCGACGCGCTGGGAGTAAGTGCTCCCTACCCGTTATACCCTCGTAACCTATATCTGACAACTCTTTTTCAGCTCGAAGGCTGTAGCCAAATGGTCTGTAACTCTCTCTATGACTTCCCAGCCTGGCGGCAGCGGCATGTCAATCGAAATCGTCGGTGACACCAAGCCCAAATTCGAGACCTTCCGTGTTAACGGCGACGAGTCTATCGAAAACCTTGTTGACCTCAAAGCGCTCCATAGCTTAGTCAAGGTTGACTTAGACGAGCTCGTGGCTGACCTCAGAGGTTCCTTTGGTGGTGTCTGGGAGCACTGCTTCCCCGGCATGGCGGCATACTCGCTCGCCAACCCGCTATTCAACGCGAAGGGTGATATTCTCTTCGAGCTTCGCCCATATGTACCAGCTAGTCAGGTACCTGCCGCTATCACGAAGCCTAAGGTCGTTAAGCGGATCCCGTCCATCGTTGATTCCGCGCCAGTTGAGCGTCCAGCACCACAGAAGTCGAAGTCCCGTAAGTCCCCTTTTATGTTAGCGTTAACGCTGCTATTGATCTGATTCATACTATTCAGTACTTCGAAGAATCGGTGACGGTATTCGCGGTGCCAGTGAAGTCGTTGTTGATGTCTTGGATAGCTCTGCTAACGGTGAAGCGAAAGGGAAGTCGGAGTCGAAGACAGATCTGACACTGAAGACTATGGAGTCGACCACCGTGGTATCTTCCACTATCTCTAGTCCTGCGACGCCCGCCGCCGACCGTGCAGCTCTCAAGACACCAGCTCAAGAGAGATCGGGTTCTCATTCAGTCACTGTGATATCGGGTTCGGCCACAAACTCTCCATCTGTCTCCCGGTCGGTATCATTCGGTATCAGTGGTGACTCGAAGGTTCTACCCCAGATCACCAAGTCTGCCGTCCAAGTTGGGAATGGCACGCCTGCTCCTGGTAACGGTGTGGCGAATGGCAATGGCACCGTGCAGCCAAAGCCCGCAGCCGCGGCCCCTCCGACCGCGTGAAAATTGGAGCTGCTCGTGAGGAATATCGTTCAAACTGGTGGACATTCTGTAGTTGGTGGACTGTGTGTTGGAGTAATTCCTCTCGCTGCAGCTGCGACTCAAGTGTTTTGGACGATATATGTTGTTATTGCTGCCATTGTTGTTGATCGCGTATTCCGTTACACATTTTTTAAAAGCTACGATCTGTACTGTACCTTGTATCCATGAGCTCGTTAGCGTCACTTTGCATTTATTTTAATTGTTACGCCCTTACTCCTTTGCAGTCCTCAGTTTCAGAGAGCATAAAGCAATGTACTTGTTTGAATACGGAAAACAACTAAATGAAGGGAGATCTGAGGCGACATCTAAGCCAGGAACCATGGGAGGAACCGGGTAAAGTTCCGGTGCCTCCTTCGATCCGATCCGGAAGGTGGTCGGCATTTTTCGGCAGAAGTTGCTGAACTTGATCTTTAGCTTAAGGAATAGCCGTCACCAACGAACGTTCATCGATATCGTCACCCGACAGCCATATCCGTGAACTCTGGAGTGTTTAGCGTTTAGGCCGAGTCGTCCACGTTCATCATCTGGCCCACTTGCTACCCTACACGGATTCCTCAGACGCTCATTATACCTTTATTCCCCTCGCCACTCTCTTGCCACTCCGAAACGGGAACATAATAGTAAGAATCAATCCTATCAAGTCTACTCTGGAAAGTAAGTATGTGTAACGGCATGGTTCTTGTCAAACAGAAAAACTTTTCAGCGACAATATTCAATGTTGATAATCGCCGAGGACATCCAACTCTGGATGTGGAGACTAATGCAACATATTGCTATGTTACGGAAAGAATGGTCCTCTGGCTCTAGCAACCCTTCCTCACGAACGCGATATTCTGTTTGTTCTAGTTCGTTCATCGATATCCAGCAGTTCGTTCATCGATATCCAGCAGTTCGTTCATCGATATCCAGCCAAGCAATTTTGCGCCTTGGATTCAGCTTGGTCGGATAAATCAACTATATTGCTCATTGTCGCCTGTGTCTCTGGATGATACGGGCCGTATCCATTAACTTGCTCATCCCGAAGCCTCTCAAGCCCTCGAGATAGGTCAATATTCACTAGTCAGGAGCCCATGCTCGTCTCAAGCAAAGCACGCAACTTTACCACTTTGAATTTCAAGATATATTCTCTTGTTGGTTCTGGATTAGAGGGTTCCGTACGACTTCTTGCTTTGGCTCCCTCCATCATCTCAACAACAATAGTTCGAACTTCGTTTTCTTGGACCCTTTATGGTGGTTTGAAGCTGGGAATAATAAGTTTGATAAAATATATTCGGTTTGCGGTGTCGAAAGTGGAAACAAGACGTCCGCACCTTTTGCCCATTGTATGTTTACTAGTATGTGCCCTTCTAATGTGGAAAATCGGAATTAGCTACACTGACATTTATGATTTTATCTGCAGGAAGTTCGATCGATGTATACGGGCAACCTTCTAATAACCTGTAGATGAATTTTACGCTTGACGACTCGAATTCTCAACAGGTGAATACTAGCCTCTCTAATGATACTTCCGGAAATACAAGTCGTTGTTTAAATCATTCTGTGAGAATTACTGACCGATGTCGACTCTCAGACGGTCTCCGAAATATGGACTCGTTCCGCTTACATTCTGTTATGACTCTACCTACGCTCGGAGAAACTATTGTTGACTATGTCGCCATGGACCCCAGTCCGATTATCGGGCTGACTGGCAAGGTGTTCGTTGTAGATGATACGGATCCCCTGCTTAAATACAGAGAGAGCTGGAAATCAGACGGGGAAGAATTTCGCGTATGGAATTTCCTATAGGAACAATCGTCGGGGGACCGAGAATAAGGTGGACGGATTTACTCTTGATTTCGTAGGTGAGTAGAGATTCTTACTGATGAGGTGATTGTCATGTTTTTCTGATGCTGTAATATCTAGAATTTTCAGTGTCGATTTATGGGATAGTGAAAAAAAGAATTACCTGGACGGGTTTCTTCGGTATTTTCTGTTGATGGTGCTGCGCCATCGACATTTTCCTACGACAGCGCAGCACAAACACCGCAGTCTGATGGATGGAGGCTGCGTCAGCTATTCTTCTACGCAGATTTAGACCCGTGTCGGCATACGCTGAAAGCTACTGTGATTGAAGTTTCTGGCTCCCAAATTCGTACTTAGGTCTTTAACGACTCTTTTTAATGCTATAATTAATTTCCCTGTATTTAGGTGTTATGGATTGACTATGTTCTTTTCAAAGGAACTAGGCCTACTACCATACTTGCAGTCAATTCCTCCGTTTCTGCCAGCTCCTCTTGTTTCACGAGTGTTTCTCATTTCCCCAGCTCCTATGCTTTCGCCACGAGTACAAGCAGAAGCACATCAAGTCCAAGTGAGATCAGCTCCGGGGTTTTAGGCGGCATCATCGTCGTCTCTATCGTCGTCTTTATTGTCTTCGCCGTTGCCTTCAAGACGTATCGTGCATCTCCGCATCCACCGAATTTATTTTTATTCCTCCATGTGAGTTAACATTTCACAAATTTCTGCTATTTTTTCAGATATGAGAGGGACTGATCAACTTGAATCTTATTTAGACATGCGTCGAGGTCCGGAATTTCCTTGTCCCTCTCGGCCTTAGCCCCAGGTGGTCATAATATATGCCGGTGAGCGAGAGCTGGTGGTGCAGCAGCTAGGGATAGGTTAGGTCTCGTATGCGACGGCTCATCCGCCCGAATATTCCGTTAGGGCAAATTTAAGTTTGGCTTTGTCTATTATTATTCCTTTTGGTGCTAGAAATCCGCTCGTCGACGATGGACCGGCAGAGCCTCCTTCACCGTATAACGAGGCCAACTATAGCTATAGATTGCATCATAAGGCGGTCATTACTTTAGAGCCTTATTATTCTAACGTTTGGAACGCCCAGCTGATAGCGTCATGATGTATTTGCCATAAGCACTGATATGAAAATTACAACTATCAGCGATTGACGGTTATCATATTTTGGAATGATCAAATACTGGACTTCTGTTTCTCTGAGCAAGAGAAATTTTTAGTAGAAATATTTTCCGGATCGGCACAGATGGAAATGAAGTGTTCATTTTATCCTTTTTTACTTGTAGTTTTAATTCTGTGACCAGAGGAGCCCGTTGAGGGGGCTTTCTTAGGTCACGCTGACGTGCATGTATTAATTCTTTGTATATGGAGGCGCGAGGAAAATTCAGATATAATTTGCATTGGACCATAGTCTATTTGAGAAGCTACAGGGGAGTCAGCTGGAATGGTTTTTCCTGCCATCCAATAATCCTTATGTGCTACTCCTCGTACCAAGACAATTCCACTTGAAGAAACCGGCGGAACTTCCGGACTTGCCATCTACCAGAGCCCAATATGCAAATATAGTTTTTACCCCTGGAATAAAGTAAACATTATTTTAACACAAAATAACACATTGGGTGCGGTGGGTATACTTCGCGTTGGACGTAAAACGTAGTATGTAGCATGAAAATAATCGCTAAAACAATATCACCTCGGGCACTTCCTTCTAGCCGACTTGAACGACTGACCTCGTCATGATTAGTTCACAATATACTAGTGACGCGCTCTACCAACTGAGCTAAGAAGGATTGATAACGTGTTGTACAGTACGTTATTGATCCAGTAAATACGACAAATACAAATATGTCCTTCCAATTTCAGCTTTCGCACCTATGTCATTTCTTTTTCAACGGCTTTTGTTCAAATATTTCACCGTTCTTTATCTTTTATCTAGTATGATGACATGCATTTCATGAAGAATGCGGGAAAATCTCAGTCCCTATTTACGGAACGCCGTGGTATGGTGCCTCATTTTTGAGACCATGAATCTCCACGAAATTCAAATAGGACATTGCAAATCGTAAGAATATCTATTAATAAAATATCCACAATCCAATAGAGAAGGTAAAAGGTTAAATGTACACCACGGCCACTGCGCGTCGACTGAAGACTTGAGGTTTGGACTTCGCACAATGCATGGTGGATATCGATGATCGAGTACAAGTGTCTTGACCCAGCTTCACCTGCGGTACATACCTTTGGAAGCCGCCGGAGATTTTCGAGGAATGAGAAGCTGGGGAGACGATCGATCATTCGGAATCAAGTCTGTCATCAAGTGAAAGAAATGTACGTCGACTCAGGGCCCGAACTCAAAGATTTATGGCTTACGTGGTTAATCCATTCACCGTACCTCGGAGCGCGGAATATGCATTGTGGATGGATGTTGCAATTCACTGCATAAAACAAGGGAAGAATGCTATTATAAACCGCGTGTAGTTAGCTGTTGAGGTTTTCCGTATTATTTCGAAGGCTCCCGGACTACCCATCGCACCCGCGCCTAAAGATACACATGTAAAGGTTCTTTCAAGGTCAAAACCTTGGTTAACATCAACATTACTGACTTCCAAAATTGAACTGAAATTCTATTTATGTTGGTGTGATAGCCGAAGCAAGTCCGGGATATTTAACCTCCTGCAAACCCCTTCGAATATTTAATCAACTCGATCTTACGACCCTACACATTCGATTTAAGGTTTCAAACGCTTTGTAGGACACTTTCCCCGATGGGGTGCATTGCTGCGCTGTTGAGATCCCGGCATGTTCGTAATGCATATGTATATGGTAGATAATTTGTGTTTTCATGCGTAGCATTTGAAAAGCAAGGACTTGGGGAAGGACAGAAAGAACTCGTGATGCAGGCGCTGCATAACTTTGCGACGAAGATGTAAAGCAATCAATATTTTACTGCTGCTGACTTACAAGCCTCCAAGCAACAAATTTCGGGCTTAGGTCTCAACCCGTATGAGGCGGGCCTGACGGGGCAAGGGCGGGCGTCGGGCTATCGGGCCATTTGCGCAATCACATCATTCCCGTGATTTCCCTATGTTACATGACAGGGTCACATGTGACAAAACATAGTAGATCTGATTTATTAGTTTATTATTGGCGGCGCAAGCTTGACCCCTGCCCTCATCAAGTCTTGGACGACGACGACGACCGCCATATCCTCCTCATCGTTGTAATCGACGTCCTCCTCGCCGCTTTATAAGTCGTGCTCGCCGTTGCTCACGATGGACTCACATAGCCAGGAGCAGCAGAACAAGGACTTCATGTCCCTCTTTCCCCAGGACAATGCCCATCAACATGCCCAGCCCATGTCCCAACCAATGACAATTCCCATGTTCCCATTCAATACTTCCTCGTCTCCCCCACAGCACGGGATATCGACGAGTCCGACCACCCAGCTTATCCTGCACATGCAAGGGCTCGAGGCGTCCATGATGTCCCCCCCGGCGAATACAGGTCCACCGGGCTCGTACAACCCGCATCTTCTCGAGCAGCAGATCAAGCTCACCCAACTGCAGCAGCTTCAGCAGCT